>JAKKPZ010000262.1:0-74849 GCA_022814885.1 Ditylenchus destructor
AAAATGAATGGATATTTATGATTACCTAACACAAATTGACATCACAGATTTTTGAGATACTTTTATAAGTTTTATCTATGAAAAACTTTGTTACTCTACATTCTATTGTGAAATATATTGAAGAGCAATTTCAGCTCTAATACTTACCTTTTACAGAACAATTTTTCGTTTGGTGGTTGCTGAGATATGGCAATTTTAAGGAACGACATCGCTCGAAAAATGGAAAATTTTGATTTTTGCGATTTTTCAATTTATGTCTCAACTTTGAATTTCAATGCAAAAGTTATTCTGTAAAAAGTATGTTGTAGAGCTAGACCTTACCTACAAATGCCGCAATGCCACTTTTTTGAATAGTGCCAAAATGTAAAAAATGATATCCATGAGAGTTGCTAAAAATAACCAAAAATCAATTTTTGGGTGTGCTTCTTTAGAACTATCATAAAGTAATAGTTTCATATTATGGTAAAGCATGCTATACACGGTTTGAAAGAGGAAAGAATGTGCTACCGAACGGTATGTAATACTCAAGAAAAAGGTTGCTTTAGATGACTAAAAATTGGCTTTCAAAAACCGCAAAGACTTTCCGGATAAACCAATATCTTGCAGATTGGTATGCGAGACTATTTCTTGAAGAACAGAATTTTCTGTACATTTCCAAAAATTTGGGGCTGAGAATTTCAATCCTGAAGAAAGTGTCAGTTTCATTTGCTACTTTTCAGTAACTTTGGCGCTTTTCCCCCCAAAAAAAATATTGCACATGTGGGCAGACATTTAGGCCAATTTCCAACAAATTCATACCTTTCCAGAAATTTCGAACCATCTCCACTGCGCAAAGTGTTTTCGCGACTACTTTTGACGGTCCGCTTGAGAATTTGCATTCTGGAAAGGACTCACTGGATGTGAAGAGAATAAGATTGGGGGTCCGGAAGAAGACGCCGTGCCGGAATTCACAATACAAAATTCGCGATACATTACTCGCAATAGCAACTATGGCAATGATGAAGTATACTTTATCCGCAATGGACCGAAACGAATGCGAGTCGAATTTGTCAGAAATATTTGTGTGAAACCGGTGATACCGAGAATGTGTGGGCGAAGCTATAGGTCCCATGCATCTACGTATATCTACGAATACGACATTCGCGTGACAGTTGAAATGAACGAATAAGTGCAATTTTACTTAAGGGTTTTCAATGTCACAGAAGTGGTTCTTTTTTCTCACAGATTTACAAAAACGACCGCCAAATTCAAACAATAATTATGGATTTAACCCTTGTACGGGGGTCAGATTCTGTTTTTCTTTCAGGAGAACCGAGTCTTTGCATAAGCTTATGCCGAAAATATGCCCTTTTAAGGGTTGTTGCACAACGCCAAATGACAAAAAGAACAACTTCTAAGACCTTTGAATAATCTTTCGTGCCATTATATTGAAACAGAAAATTGCTTTATGTTTAGAAATATTCTTATCAATATGTCGTATCAATTATTTGTTGTTACTATCGTTATTTTTTGAATGCGAATAAATTGAACAAATATTGGAATGGATTCATACTTTTTTGAAGTAGTTTTGTAGAAGGATCTTTTTCTCAATTTCCTCTAAACTATTCAAATTGTCTAATATGTTGTATCGGGTGGGAATTGTATCGGGTGCCACTTTTGACAATGAATATAAATAAACAAAAAACCATAAGGGTACCCTATGGTTTGAAAAATCGTTTTATGAAAAATTTGTAAAAAGAAATCAATACCCCTATGGTTTTTTGCCTGTGAAACCGGGGTCCCTTATAATAGGATAGGGCCAGGCCCGTAGCCAGGGGGGTTGCAACCCCCCCCCCCCGAAATTCGGAAGCTAAAAAAATCAATAGGGTCCCCCTATGGTTTTAAAAATTTTCGAGAAAATTTTGAAAAATGCACCCCTAAGAATGCGTTTTTTTCACTTCTCAACCCCCCCCCCTGAAATCTCAACCCCCCCCCCCCCCGAAATTTTTTTCTGGGTACGGGCCTGGATAGGGCCCAATGCACTTTAGTAACTTCTTTGTATTGGACCTGGATTCGGGGCGGATTTCGATGTGGGGAATCCGAGGTCCAATGAAAGTGCCGACAACCCGCGCGGGGCGGATTTCGTTTTATTTACCTCACTGCACAATGTGCACTGAGGTCAATAAAAATCCGCCGCGCGGATGTAGTGTGCAGTCCACGCTACTGATTGGAAAATATCGATCAGACCCTGTCCAAGAAATATCGGATCGAACCTGAAAGAAAAACGTTCCCCAAATAGAGAAAAATTTGAACGAATCGTAGGAAAAATTTTTCCGAACCGCTCTCCCGATCAGACTAAATTTGGCCAAAAATTTTATAAATTCATTCACGTAAAAAAGATGAAGCAAAGGCCTTCATCGGCCATCCCTCATATGAAGAAAATACCAAGCTAAATTTATTGCTTGGTCTTTTGCGCCCGGGTACCTAAGAAAATTTTCCATATATATATTCCTCGAAATATATCATGAAATGATCAAGCTATATTTTTTTTCTATATTTTATTTCAAGTGAAATTTTCAATGAAAATAACGCTTTGACTTTGATGAACGCTGAGAGAAAAGAGCTAAAAATGGCGAAAAATAAAGGAAGTGGAAAATTTGAAAAAAGGAAGCAAAAAATTCTGAACAAATTTTCGAAATATTTTCGATTCTGTAAAATCAATACCGCCGATATTTTCAATCTCGAAAGTTTTATGAGTAAATTATTCAAAAATATCGAAAAAGTTCACATATAAATACGTCAGCCTGATTTCATTTTCATAAATTTCGAGCTCATTCCAATTTCAAGTTTACTGCTGCGTAGAAAAATGCTACATTTTAATTTCGTTTTTGCAATTGTTCCAATATTCTTCGTCAATGTTTTGTTCGGTGAAATTATATTTACACGACAAATGGGATTTCAAAACGCGGCTGGTGGTAAGGCTTTGATTGATTTAGAATTGATTGATGACGATATGATTATTTGTGATTGATGCTGTTAGCTAATTTTGATGCTAATTAGCAGGACCTGAAATTAAAACCGGAAATATTTAAGGCAAAATATTTTTTTTCTCAAAGACACAAGGTGACTTTTTCAAAATGATGACAAAAAACAGTCAAACCCCGTTAAGGGCTCCTCCGGATAAGGGTCTCCCCCGCTTAAGGGCCCCTTGGGCCCGGCACGTGGCCCAAATGAAAAAAATACAAAGGATTTTACCCGCTTAAGGGCCCCTTACCCGCTTAACCCTTCATTGCCTAGTGTATCCGAAAGGATACGCAAATTTTGGAGTAATTTTTCGCCAATTTTTTGGCCTCCTAGCTCAAATCTGATATTGCCCTTATATAGCCAACTTTTTGTCCCGAATCAGGATATGTAATTTGTTTACCCACTTTATCTACGATTTTGCCCTGAAAAATGGTCATTTTCGAGACACACCCCCGAAAATCGAGGAAAGTCGACAAATTTTGGGGGTCAGCGTAAATTTTGCAATTTCTAAAAACCGTCGTAACTTTCGAAATTTGGCCCCTTTTGGGGAAATTAAAAAAAATTTGCCGAGTAAATCGGCTACGCGGAATCCAATAAACTTTTCAAAATCCGTGCAAGACCTGATTTTTTGGCGCAAGTTTGAATTCGCGCCAAATTTTCGAGCCACTGAAAATCGCCATTTTTGATCGAATTTCAAAAAAATATATTTTTCCCGTTATTAGGGGACCAAATATGTTCCGTATACCAAAAATTGACAAAATTCTACAGTTCGGTAATGAAGGGTTAAGGGCACTTAAGTTTGCGCTTTTCACTTTAGTAAGATAAGATAGGCTCCAGTGCAGCTAGTAATTCTATAAGCATTTTTAGGGACTAAAGAGACCCCTGCCGAGACAGAATTTCGAAAAGTGTATGAAGAAACGTTTGCGCAAGGGAAATTGGTAATTCAGGACGAGAGTCCTTGGACCTGGCCACGTTTCGATAACGAAGGACTTTTGATGCATGCGAGTCCTTGGAACCATCCACCAAAGATTGACATTCTCTACTATTTATATTTTAAACGCGGATCGGTCAAGAGTGGATGGAGGCCAAATATGAGTGAAGAGGAATGGCGCAAAATATGGGCTCGATGGTGAAATAGTTGAATAGTTTGGAGCAGGACGTTGTTCACAAATGTCTATCATACTATTATCACAACTAGCCGAGCAGAGCTCGGCTAGCTGTCGGGAGTCTATATTCGTGGTTTAGATTGAATTCGTTGGTGAATAAATTTTAATTGGGTGAATAAGAATAACAGTTTTGGTATTCGCTACGCGAAAAGAACTCGGCCTTCGGCCGTCTAGAAAACGGTATAGATTTTACAGGGTATAATACGGGTAATCGTTGCGTTATACATACAATAAAGAGGTTTGGGAACTCGACAATTAGGTGTACGTTGTGTGGGCCATGCCGGGATCCTCGCGGCGCTTCGCGCCGCTCGGATCCCGGCATGGCCCACACAACGTGCACCTAATTGTCGAGCTCCTGATTGGGTTGTTCGTCCGTCGCGGCCTTCGGCCGCTCCAACGTACGCTCAAAATGGCTTATATAAGCCATTTTAAGCAAAATGCCCTCAGGCCAAATAACTTCGATGTGTGTGGTCCGATCTATAAAATTCTTGTGCCATTCGTTTTCTCTGACCGAGAGCTAACGTTTGACACCTCACTCGCCCCTGGAGGTGGTAAGGAACCCAAAATACCGAGATATGCCCCCAGGGTAAATATCTCCATCGTGTGTGGTCCGATCTCAAAAATTCTTGTGCCATTCGTTTTGTCTCACCGAGAGCTAACGTTTGACACCTCACTCGCCTCTGGAGGTGGTCAGGAACGCCTAATCCCGACCAGATCTCGACAAATGCCCTCAGGGCTCATAACTTCGATTCCTGTCGTTAGATCTCGAAAATTTCAATTTTCCCGGGCCAGGCACATCGAGAGGAAGCGATTGAGCTATCACACGCCTCTGGGCGCTTGCTGGATATTTCTAAACAATTCCCGCCATGAAAAAAAGGGGCGTGGCCTCGACTTTGAGGGGGTAAAAACAGGGGGTCCAACATGCGAATTTCAAAAATTTTTTTTGCGGGCATGTTTTCTCACCGATTGGGAGCCCCTGAGCATAAAATCAATGCCCCAGGTGAAAAGTCCGTCCTGACGGTTTGTAACTTTCTATGGGGGGGGGGGACAAAAAAAATTTCCAACGTTTGAAAGACAATGCTTGTTGATTTTATACACAAAGGAAATATATTTTTTCGGAGCAAATAAAACAATTTTTTTCGCTGCAGCATTGTTAGACCATCGAATCCCTCTAAGGCGCACTGTGTCCGTTCAAGACGAATAGAAATTTTCGCTGCGCAGCTCGGTTCCGGGCGTGTGATACGTCAATCGCTTTGTCGATGCTGAGTCGATTGGTACCGGTTTCGCCGGGAACATCGACGATTTCCGGTATTTATGGCTTCCGGAAGTCCGGAAAATCCTGGATTTGGGACGTGGTGAACATTGGACATTTCCGTTGGACATTTCCGCCGCGTGTGGTCCGCGGCGGAGGCCGCGGGTGACTCTGAAATACTATTATGCGGAACGAACCATTATACCGTTTGAATTCGCGGGTTGTTAGAGCAGGCGCAGTAGTGGAGAAGCGTGCCTTGGCATGCAGGCCAAGAGGCTATTTAAGGCATTTCGAGTCAATATGATGAAATCGCTCCATAGTAAATCGATCCCGCTGAACCCAAATCCGGGATCAGATTTGAACTTTGAGCTTTGATTTTTGAACTTTTTGCTTTAATATATGGAAAAATCCCAATTTTAAAGGAAAAAGTTCAAAAATCAAAGATCAAAGTTCAAATCTGATCCCGGATTTGGGTTCAGCGGGTCGATTTACTCTTATGAAGTTCATCAGACCATCTGAAATAACTAACCCCTCGGGGGCTCAATTAAAGGAAATGCGGTAAATGTGCTTTAGCATATCCAGTCAAAAGTTTTTTGCTGCGAATCATAAACTTTGAGTATTTCATTCCCTTTAACACTTTGCCAAAAGATACTAATTGGATGCGGCATTGATAGGTCTGAGTGTATATTTTCTCGCAATGGTCTAAGAAATAATTATTACCCAAAATGTCAGGCAGGTTGATAAGTTTTGAGCCTGAGCCTAGGCTTAGTCTCAGCAGAGAAACGAAATATAAATGAAATGGAGAGAGTCAGACTGAGACCCAGCATGAGCCCTAGCTTTTTCCTTCCCTTTCTTCAAACAGTGAGCCAGCTATTTGGCAGAAACCTAATTTCACAAAAATTTTGATATCTAGCTGATGGGTAACACCTATGGGATCACTATTCACCGAAAGTGCTTCTTAAACGGGCGCAATCAAGACCGTACCCATAAAAAAATTTCGGGGGTTGAGATTTCAGGGGGTTGAGAAGCGGAAAAAAACACATTCTTAGGGGTGCGTTTTACAAAATTTTCTCGGAAATTTTTAAAACCATAGGCGGACGCTATGGTTATTTTTTAGCTTCCGAATTTATGAGAGTTTATTATATTTATACGAGTTATGAGAAAGTGAGCCCCAAGCTCAGTCTGACTCTCTCAATTTTCTCTTCGTACAGTCGAACCTCCGAATAACGCGGGTCTCGGGAGTCCCGAGACCCGAGTCGGGACCGGACAAAATCCGCGTTATTCGGAGAGCGGCGTTATTCGGAGGTTTTTAACCAAAAATTTGTTAAATCGGCGTTAATCGGAGGTTTTTGAATGTTTCGGCAGTAAATTTGAATTTATTGGCGCGAATTTGAACTTTTTCACAAAATTTTGATATTTTTACCGAATTATGTAAAACTCTTGGCAAAAACGCCAAAAATATTTCAAAAATTTTCGTAAAATTTTTAAAATTTTGTTAAAAATTTTGTTAAAGTGTTAAAAATATGTTAATGTTATGAGGCCTGGAATTTGCCAAATTTGCACACTATTTCGTCGTTTTCTAACTTCTCAAGTCATGACCTCCATAGCTCAGTGCTAAATGGTTAGGCATGAGATCACCGCTGATGATGGTTCGGTTCCGCGCGGGTGAAATCATTTTAAGTGGGAGATTTGTTGTATTCCGGGATCTGAGGTGCGCTGAATGGTGGAAATGTTGGATAGTTAGGACCAGAATGCGATACCAAGATGTCACATCTCGGGACTAAACATCACACTATTTTTCTATTTTTCACAATTTTTTTTTGTTCAAAAGCACATTTTCTTCACGCTTTTATTTGCATTTGTCTAAAACATTTCAATGGCTCAGAGTCAAATTTCCTGAAACACTGTGACGAGTCCTCCACGAGATTAGAGGTGAGGATTATTCCTGGGGCTAACCTACACATAATCAATTAATGGTAAAGAATGTCAAACAATGCTGGACAAATATCCTCCGGGCATGTCTTCGAAGCTTTCAGCTTTTGGCAAATAAGCGAATCATAGCGAGAATGACACTCACAGGTAAGACAGGTAATCGAAATCTTGTTCATTGGTTCTCGAAAAATGTCATTTTGAAAGTGTCATTTTCTATGGCGCTCAATTTTTAGTCTTTGAAAGTATTTTAAAGTTACTCAACGGTTATATTTATTATGTCTAAAATGCTTCTTATTCCGTTCATAAAGATTACTGGATTGTATGTTGACGACTTTAAAAGTCTGGGATGTTTCCGGAAATTTATCACTATTGTTCGAGTAGTCTTACTTTTTGTGATAAGTAAGTTTTTGTTAAAAAATCTTGGATGTCCAAAAAGCATTGAGTTGGGTCACAGATCTTGACTTCGATTTTAATCCGGAAAACCTACAATCTATAATCCGGTCCAAAATTGTTCGCGTGTAACACAAAAGTGAAATCATTTTTGAATCCGTGTGTGTGAAAATGCACCGAGAAGGCCATTATATTTGGCTCTGTTCGACCAATACATGATAAAAAATTTTGTCTTTATTGCTCCAGGATGCCCGTTATTTTTGGAAATCTGAATCTAAAGTTTGGGTATTTGGGCGAGTTTTTATCAAAATTTTCAGGTACGCTTTAAAAAATATTGAAAAATGCTCAACTAAAAAAGATAATGAAAGGCATTCCACCTGCTTCAGGTATGGCGTATATGATCTATTGGACTGTCCATACCGTTGCCAAAGCAATGGGAGCTTCAGCAGCGGCACTAAACGTCGAGGACCTTTTCATTCTGGGATGGCTTATCCAGGCCTTCCTCTCAATGGTATTGTCTCTCTGTTTACTTAATGTTTATTGTTAATGCATAATTTTGGGGATTCATGTTCTTGTACGTAAAGTTGACGCGATTTGCGAAAAGGAATTCGTTTTAGAATAGTTTCGGCTCATTCTAGAAAGTTCTAGAACAGGTTCTAGATTTTGAATTTAGAAGACTCTTGAGGTATTTAATGCCCTCTTTCTGTTGTAACCTTTTTCAAGATTTCAAAATTTTTAGGGATTTCTCCAAGAAAATATAAATTGCTTACATATAAATTTTGCTTACAAATGCCTGAAATGTTTCCAATTTTTTAAAAATTTTCCATGTTTCAAATATTTTAAAACTATTTCAAGGAATATTCACTAATTTTTATTGAATATATTTTGAAATCTAGGATAAAAATTCAAAACAAAGCGTTTCCCGGTTAAAAGATAGTCTCTAAATTGTCACTTCCAGGTATTTATGATGAAATGGCAGCGAAGTGGCTCAATCCGGGTTATTGTGGAACAATTTCTCACGCCGATATACGAAGAGGTGTCGGAGAAATCCAAAAGACTGCGGCAAATCCACAAAGACTTGATGGTTGTCATCGTTGTCAACTTCATCGCAGTCGCGACAATTGTCATCGCTGAATGGGTCGTTTATTTGCGCACAAGGTCGGCCGACGCCATCTTCGAGGTAAAATCCTTCCCAGGCAAACTTATAAAAAGTTCAAGCCTAGCTGTTCACTACAATTTACGCGAGTGGGTTCAATATAAGAATATGTGGAGACAGAATGTCCTGGCATTCTGCCCATTTTTATAGAAGTAGCTGAGTTTAAAAATTGGTACTCTGCCAAAACCTATCTGAAATTTATGTTATAACATAACACGGATTTTTAGAACATGGGCCGCGCTTGAAAATCGAAAATACGCGCGCGGTCAAAATAGACCCCAAATTTTAATTACCCACAAAAAGACGAAGAGGACCCTAACGGAGTGGATGACGGAATGGAATTTACGTATTTCTTGCATATCTGAAAAGTTTGGGCACTTTTTGTACGTCAGCCGTCAGATAATGCGTAAACATGTCACTTTCAAAGCGCGGCAATTTGAATTGAATTTTAGGGAATGTGGGCATTTTGGATAGAATTTACTTACTACTTAATAAACATTTTTAGACTGTAGAAAGACTGTTCTAAACGGCTTTAGATAATTCAGACTAATTTATATAGTCAATAACAGTAAATTATGTTCAAAATTCCCAAAGGGTCTAAAATTTAATTCAAAATGCCGCGCTTTGAA
Organism: Ditylenchus destructor; assembly: GCA_022814885.1. Taxonomy (NCBI): domain Eukaryota; kingdom Metazoa; phylum Nematoda; class Chromadorea; order Rhabditida; family Anguinidae; genus Ditylenchus; species Ditylenchus destructor. The sequence continues at coordinate 9,529 of JAKKPZ010000262.1, forward strand.
AGTGACATATTTACGGATTTTCGAATGTCTGACGTACAAAAAGTGCCCCAAACTTTCAGATAAATAATAACTCAGCTTTCGAAGACTCGGATTTTGGTGAAATCATACAACCCGAACTTTATTTAAAATCTACTGATAGATCAATAGAATTCTAGAAGCATTTTTTATTGTGATCCTGAATGCAATTTTATGCGAATTTAGGCTAGCCCTGTCCTGCTCAGAGATATTTTTCACTCCTTCTTCCTTCTTTACGCTCAATCCGTGTGGCACATTTCTCTCTGTATTTTCATTGTTGTCATGAAATGTATGACGCTGGAGCTTGGAGACTTCAACGGCCGATTCGAGCATGTGGGTTGAATTTTTTTTCTTTCCTAATACCTAAGTTTTCAACGCTTTAGATGCTCGAAAGTCACGAAAGAAAGAGTTCAGGAATCAGACGATCAGAGAAAAAGAGAATATCAGACAGACTGCTAGACGCCTTCGTAGAACACAACAAGTTGGCAGACAAAGTCACCAAAATCGACGAAATATTCCGGGTTTGTCACAAGTTTGAAGCTATAGGGCGGAGGATTAGGGGGAGGTATACTTGTCACCAATTTTGAACAAAGTAATTAAAAGGTCACCCATAATTCGATTTAAAATGGCGCCAAAATTTGTAAGTCTATTATTTTTCTGCGATTCGGTGTAAAAAGGCACTTTGAAATTTTGAAGTCAAAAATGAATCATATAAAATCTTGCTTTGGCCAATTTTACCAAGCTTGTATTGTTCTAAAATTGTTCCATTTTCAGTCATACGCTTTCGTAATGCTAATGGTTGGAGGCGCGCATACAATTTTTGCTTTGATTTCAATGATTCGCCAGAGAAGTTGGATCCATCTCTTCTTTTTTATTTACGACGTTTGCATTTGTATGTGTCATTTATTCGGCGTTTGTATTTCCGCTGCTCAGGTCTATGTTGAGGTAAGTTTTTATAACCATAATATTTCAGCACGGATTTTTGTCAAAAATTTTACTAAATTTTTTTAATCTTCACCGTTCATTTCTCTGTCTTAGTATGGGGAACCGGTAAAAATGCCACCGGTAATGATTTTTGCCATAACTTTTTACTCGAACATTCTAGAAGGATCAGTAATGGCTCAGATCAGAGCTATGACCCTGGGCAACCGATCGCTATACTACACGCTGGATTTCGACACAAGATTTTCGAGATTCAAGTCTTTTTGTCTCAAATTTTTTTGAAAATTCGAAAATTTGAGACAAAAAGACTTGAATATCGAGAATCTTGAATCGAGATCCGGCATGTGATATACCGATCGGTAGCCGAGGGCTCTGATTTAAGCAATACCTATCCTTCTAGAATGTCCCACGAAATAGTTATGGAAAAACTATCACCGGGCATTTTTACCTAGACTGCTTAGTATGGGGTTTTGTACCGTTTTCCAGATATTTCTAAGCCAAAATTATAAGCCAACCCGGTGCTTCTAAGCCAATACTAAAAATCTCCAATTTTCAGTACCGAATCGTGAAAGAACATTTGCAGCGCCACACCCAATTATGGGTCGACTACGATCAAAAGGTTTATGACATTGCGCGGATGTTCATAGAAAACGCTCACAGTTCCAGCGTCGGGATCACAATTTACGGGTTTACTCTGATTACTAAATCTCTAATCTTGTCGGTAAGCAGAGTTTTTGGTATTTCATAGGCCTTTATCTGCAATCCTATGTTTGACCAAGTCTATGAAGAGGCAGCTGGTCCGGTCCCACTTTTACACTTGGTTCGTGAAATCCCTGGTCTTGAAACGAAAATTGAGTCAGGATGTGAGTCTGAATTCCGGGCCCTAACTGCGGAAAAGGGAACCCTTTAAAACCGGGATCTGCCAATTTTTGTATAGGAGAAAAGAGTAAAGTCGGCAGAAAATAGTTGCACTGTTAGAATTTGGGTGGTCCAAGTTTGGTTGATCCTATTTTCCTAACTCCCCTTCCCCTGTCCAGTCTCGTTCCCATAGCCTGGGCTATTTTGTTTATTTACATTGTTGCCATTTCAGTGTTTGGCGCGCATAATCCCCTATGTGTTAATTTGCCTTCAACTTCAAATGGGAACTACATACGAGTCCTGGAGGAACAGCAATATGACTACAGATTAACTGTCCGAGCTATCTAATTGTTCTACCTAATTGAAATGTTTACAATTTTGTTAATTATGCTTTAGATAAAAGAACAGGTTGCGCATAAAGTTGGAAATTCCGACAAGGAATGGGCAGATGAAATGGAATGGGATCGATTTTAGGCTATTCTAAGAAAAAAAATTTCAGGAAAAATCGTGTGACTTGACCTTGAAATCTGCAAAAAGCTGTAGAAAAATGAAATATTTGGCAAAAAATGGCGATTTTAAGCAAGAAAGAATCTTTTCCGGCTGAGTTCCTTGCAAAATAAGATCACTAGCTCAAAATTAGTTCATGATGTGGTCCTAGCACGATGTCGTAAGAACTGCGAAACAATTTTATTTCAACATCACATATCAAGTCATAATAACTTTTTCAGAACAAATATTATGCCTTGACTGCGCCATAAGATATCTCGCTCTCGATATAGACCTCATTGACTCCTCTCCGGATCATGAACAATCCTTGCTGGCCCCAGTTCTTGCCCCAGGAGTTGGCCGCTAGCCAATAGTTCACTCCATTGAGACTGCCCCAACCAATGATGCGCACCGCGTGACCGCCCTGGAAGGCTCCGTACGTGTAAGAGTACACGCCTGAGGCGTAATAGTAAAAGTCCTCGTAAACATCCATGGTGGCGACGACGGGTCCGTTATTGTAGATCTCCTGCATCATCTGCTGCGCATAAGTGCTCGAGCCGTCGAACAGATCAGTGGAACTGCTCACTAAAGGGTCAGAGTATTGTGGGATGAACAGTTATCGGGTAAAGTCATAAATTCCGAGTAAATAAAACAGCTCTGATGGGATCTGATACAATCGCTGTGGGACCAATCTTCTCTTAACAAAACATTTGGGGGTTCGATACTTTCCAAGGGGGTTCGAGTCAATATGATGAAACCTCTCTATAGATCCCGCTGAATCCAAATCCGGGATCAGATTTGAACTTTGATCTTTGATTTTTGAACTTTTACCTTTAAATTTGAAAAATCTCGAATTTAAATGGAAAAGTCCAGAAATCAAAGTAAAAATCTGATCCCGGATTTGGATTCAGCTGGTGGATTTACTATACGATTTATTATACGGTTCTTATCATATTGACTCGAGTACCTTGGAAAGTAACGAAACACAAATGTTTTTTAAGAGAAGATTGGTCCCACAGCGATTGTGTCAGATCAGAGCTGTTTACCCGGAATTTATGACTTTTCCCAATACAATTTTTGTTATATAGGAAATGAGATCCTCAAAAAATAATTTTCCTAAAACTTCTAGAAGCTTACTATAAGTTCGAGAGTAGTCATTCGAACCAGTTGAGCAAGTCGAAGAGCAGCCGATGGCGCTGTATGGCCCTCCTGTCGACGGGAATGGATACGGCTTGCAGCCTGCGTTCCAGGTGTAGTTCGTTCCGCTCAAGACTCCTTTGGTCACCATCGAGTTGAACGCCTTATAAGGCCAGCCACCGTTGCAGCCGTCGCCGTCGGCAGAACCCCCGGAGCAAGTCATCACGTCGGCTTCAGACGCCCAGGATGAAGGACTGTTCGGATTGACAGCTTGTCCAGTCTTGACTTTGGCGATACATTTGCGGTCAGTGAGCACTGAGCCAGTCGATACCGCCCAGCAAGAACCGCAGTTGGACTGATCCCGAATGTTGCCGATGATAGGTGCGCATTGGGGCCATTTTGTTCGAGAATCGAAGCTGCTCGGAAGCGAGATTTGCCTTCGGACTCTGGGAGCGGTACCGTTATCTGACTGTTGCGGATCTGATGGCTGATCAGAATTCGGCTGCTCGTTTTTTGGGGGGTTTGGGTTACCGTTTTTCCTTCGAGTAAAACTTCCGGCCAGCTTCTTCTTCTGTTCAGGTTCCATCAAAGCGAAGCGGTCATTGATTTCGGCGCGCCAGAGGCCGTGGTTTTTTTGGTTGATCTCGTCGACGTCGTGCTTCGCCTTGGATCGTTTCTCATCATCGTTTCCGTGGGAATTTGTTTCATTAGACGGTTCAGCGGCGACTAGTTGGACAATAGAAAAGGTAATTATCACAAAGGTGAGAAGGATTTTCATTTTTTTGTTTTAAGGCTTATGTTAGACAGTTGGATTGACAGTTAGATAACTGTTAAAATGTTGCAAACTGAATGTTACTTTGTGGTTCTCTTGTGAGCCTTTTATACAGACTGTGATCCAATAATAAAAGTACCTGAAAGCTGAGTAAACTAAAAGTTCAACTTGAGGTCACAAACAATAGACTCCCACTCAGGTGAAAATTTTTGTTATTGTCTCATTTTTGCACAGGCTTGCAATTGTTCAAATATGCCTTCCGGACAAAACTGTCAGTTGAAATGTTTGCTTTGCAAATAAAAAACTCGTGGAAGAAAAATTAAGTTTAGGTTAATCCGAATTCGAGACGTTTGGATAACAATCCACACCTACGCCTGGATTTTATTGACACCTGCACTTGAAAAGAACTCGACCTTTTTTATCACCGTTATTCATAACAAAGTTGCTCAAATATCTTTTCGGGACAAATCGACGACAGTAGAAATTATTATTTTGCATATTTGCAAAGAATATAGTACTCATGAAGCTCTTCTAAAAAATTTTATATACAGTCAACCCTGACTTAAGTTGCACCCTGAGGCTGGTCCCCAGAATCAATTTTGCACTAATTTCTCCCTGAGTTAAGCTGCACCCTGAGATCCTCCCCTTGGGGTGCTACTTAAGTCAGGGTTGACTGTAACAGAAGCTCGCTCCCATTCATTCCAATTAACTTCCGAACAAATCGCCGATATTCGCAGGCCGCGCGGTAAAATCCCCTTTGCTAAAAGCCCCACGCTCGCCGTTTTTGCTATAACTTTCTTCCGGAACATTCTAGAAGGGTGAGTAAAGGTTCATAGTTAGAGGAAAAAGGTTAGAGAAAAAACTCTGGCCTATTGCTTGATATATTGCACGCTGGATCACGACACAACGTTCTCGAGAGCCAAGTTTTTTTCTCAATTTCTTGAATTTTCTTTAAAGAAGACAAAAAGACTCTTCTGCATCTCGAGAACGTTGTGTCGAGATCCTCAAATAGTTGCTCAAATATCTTTTCAGGACAAATCGCCACGGACACGGACTTTTTGATGCCGGTACGTTTTGATGCCAGGGCTATAACTCTAGATCCAGGGGTCATTTTTCGTGCTGTTTCCGAAAAACGGTGTCTTCTGAGACGGGAGGAACATGTGATTTTGTTTACAAATGTTTTTGTTTACAAATTTTGAATTTGTTAGAAAAAATACCATTTTTTCTTAAAAGTTCGATTTTTGGTTAAAAATTCTAAAAAATCGAATTTTTAAGAAAAATGATATTTTTTCTAACAAATTCAAAATTTTCTTTACCACATGTTCCTCCCGTCTCAGAAGACACCGTTTTTCGGAAACAGCACAAAATGACCCCCTGGATCTAGAAATCAGAATCTCGAAAACTGCATAAAAATTACTTCATGTATCATAAGTTGTACTCCGAGGTGCAAAGGTCCGTGCCCGAAGCTAGTATACCCGAGTAGTTGATTCTGCTGGTAGTTTGGGTTGGTTTAGCTTGGCCTTGCCAAGCTAAGCTTATGTCTAGACTAACTAGCAGATATTTGCTACCAATCCCCTTCTTTTGTTCTTTTAATTTATTGTGCTATGGTGTAGGGAAATATGGCCTATGCAAAACACTATGGAGAAAGACATCATTTGGTACTCGAATAATTTTCGATAACGCTTGTAGTACAAATATTTAAAAATTTTTTTGGTGTTCCATTGTTTTTCGTTCATAAATAACTCCATAACAATGTGATTGTTTGGTTTTTATTAAAGCAATATACAAATAAATATGCCAACTAAGTTTTACTATTTTTTACATAAGTATTGTCGCATGTGACCACGTGACTGCACTTGATCTGGCATGAACTTTCTAACCGAACATACCTAAACCAACCATACCACTACATCTCATCCTATATAGTATTTGAGTGCTGTGAGTCCGTCGCACGACCTATCTCGCGCTCCACACGTTAGATCGGAGCGAGTGATAGCTCAATCGATAGGTCTCGAGCTGGAGGTCACGGCATTTCTGAACTTTTTTGGATTTGAAAATTTAAAATTCAAATTTAGACCCAAAAAGTGCCATTTTGGCCGTTTTTCGACCGAGTTCCCGCGATACAGGGCTGGGTGATAGCTCATTTTGTCGGTCTCGGAAAGTTACCTAGGGAATCCGTAATACTTTCGATTCGGCGATCACAAAAAGTGCATTAAAAAAGGGACACATTGCGAGGCGCCGCAGGCGGCGAGCCAGTCCTGTGGTCGGGCGCGGAGCGCCCGAACACCTCCCTTGGAATGTCATCCCTTCGCGTGTTCTCGAATATCTCAATACCTACCCATACCCATCATCCCCATCCCGCCACAGGCGCCGCAGGTCATCATGCACACCTCAAAGATTGGCTAAAAAAGACAGTCTGAGATATTTTGTGAACTTAACTGTAAATTATATTAACCTCAAACCCACAATACATCATAAACATCATGCATCCAGGTTGCAAGTCGTGGCACGGTATCATTCCACCCATCATTCCCATACCTCCTGAAATTTGAAAAGTTTTAAAAATATAAGTCGTACAATTTTAAAGCTTGAAAATATAACCTTTTTGAAAAATTTTAGCCCGCATTCAAAAATGATATGAAATGCTTTTAGTTTAATTCTCGCAAAAATTCTTCATTCAAAACATTGCGCTCTGATGAATCAAAACGATTTCTAAGATGTCTATTTATGCGGTGTAATTCTACCATAGTGCCTATGATTCCGGTGTCAAATATGGGTCCTTAGAAGAACTATTAGGTTGTTCACAAAGTTTTCAGACTGGGCGCAGGTTTTCTAACCAGAAAATCGAGGTTCCGGAAATTATGCCGATTTCACCTACATAGGGGTTTTTCGATGCGGGGAATCCGAATTTAAGGTCAAATTTTAGTTGGTCCCGTCACGAAAATAAGGAAAACCGCTATTTTCTTCAAAAATGGCCTTTTCTGGTCAAAAATGCCAATTTTTGACGCGCTTCATTTTTGTCCGGTGTCAATTATGGGTCTTTTGAAGAACTACTTACCCATTCCCATCATTGGATGCATCATCATGTTCATCATCATCGGATTCATCATTCCCATACCTACATACATAAAGTATATCATACTGAAATAATCTATATCATCTCCTACCACTAAGTAACCAAATCTGTCTTAAAAAATTTCATTACTATATTGTAATGAAAATAAATCATGTAATGATTCATCATTTCATAACCCATAATCCAAAAAAGTTTGAAAAACCCAAAAAATGTCAACTTTTGTTGCTTCAGAGGTAACTTTTTTGTTCCCCTCCGTTTATAGCATGTTTGGCATTAATTAAATTATTCTATTAGGGACAACATCCAATCAGAACCAAAACTGGTTCATAACTACGAATTCTGCAATGATGACGAAAGAAATGTTTGCAGATTCGTAATCACCACAAAAAGTTGACATAGCCTCGTCATAACCAGATTATGGATATATTAGGTTATTCATTAAGATTTGACACTCGAGGCAGGGTATCAAACGAGGTTATCGGTATCAAAAAAATGAGGTTCCGGAAATTTTGCCGATTTCACCTATATAGGGGTTTTTTGACGCGGGGAATCCGAATTTGAGGTCAAAGTCAGGGTTTCCGTTTTCGTGGCGGGACCAACTAAAATCTGACCTCAAATTCGGATTCCCCGCATCAAAAACCCCTATATAGGTGAAATTGGCAAAATTTCCGGTACCTCGATTTTATGGTTTGATACCCTGCCTCGAGTGTCAAAACTTAAAGAACCTAATACAATAAAGCGTAAACATTTTCTGTTCATCATTCCATGTTCTGTTATTCGAAATCCGTTTAAGAAACATGTTGTTGGTTGTATGTTTTCAATAACTTTACATTTTTTAAGGTTACTACAAAGGTACAAATGCCCATACCCATCATGCCTCCCATCATTCCATTCATACCATTATCCTGTTGACCTGAAATTTTCACTTTTACGGTTTAAATAAGCCAAACTCTCACAGCAGTAATCACCAATACATTGTTCTTTGGGGTCGAAGCAGAACCGTAGTACCGAGCATCCTGAAAAATTTCCGATTTTAGTTTTATTTTTAATCCAGGAAAAGATTTTCCAAGGAATCCAGGAAAAGTTTTTGGTCTGACCAAAGTAAAAACTGAACACTTTTCGAAACCGACCTCCATCTGGATACATTCCTGGAGGACAGAACGGACTTCCGACCATTGGCATTCCACCTGGCCCCGGCATAATTGTTCCCAATTTTGAGGGCTGACCTGATTGAAATTTTTTAACGACTTGTAAAAATTTGTATTTATATAAACGGTGAGTAAAATAACATACAGCATGCGCCATTCATACATTTCTCCTTCGGATCAATACAAAATGGCATAATTTGACATGCTAAAAAGGTAAAATAAATTACTAAAAATAAATTAAAAAAATTTGCAATAGTAAATATGTAAGTGTATATGTAATTTTTAGAGCTAAATATTGGAAGCGTCACAAAAATACAATGACGCTCAGTTGAATTTAATAGCGTTTGAATTGGCGGGTTTGGCGCGATTGCGCCAAACCACTTCTGGAACATTCTTGAAGGATGTGTAATGGCTTAAATTAATCCAGAGACTCTGGGTTTTCAACAGAGCTATTACAGACCCTTCTAGAATGCTCCAGAAGTGGTTTGGCGCAATCGCGCCATAGCCGCCATTTCAAACGATATTAAATTCAACTGAGCTTAATTGTATACCACCTTGCTTATGAAAAACTAGTCAAGGGAATGGGGTTTTTAATTGAAATTTTTCATGTAATTTTACAGAAAAAGGGGTCATTAGACATTTTAGTGAGGAGCATTACCCGGCAGGGGACTTCTCTAGAGATTGGTAAAAAATTTTGAGCAAAGCCCTATTAGAGTAAACATTTTTACAGACAATACTGTTTCATATTAGAGGAACATCTGTTGGTGCTGAACAGCAGCCCCTTTAATAGAAAAAAGTTTGGCGGTATAAAATTCTGCCCCCTTTCTAAATTTTATCTCAAACTCACATCCATCCTGTTCCATTCCTGGAGGGCATTGCATGCCGGGCATGAATTGTGACCATACATTTCGAGCCCAAACAATAATTAAGCAGGTATAATAGACGCGCAGTTCAAAGTAGTATGAGAGTAAGTAAAATTTCATGTATACAATTCGGTCCAAAATAAAGCTTAAAAATCCAAAATTAAGTTCCAATTATCGCCACAAGACACTTTGTGTTGCAAAGAAGAATTTTTGAGCAAAATAATAATTTTTTGAAGGAGAATGCTCAAAATATATATCTAGAAATTCCAGACCAGGATGGTTGGTTTTGGTCGAAATATCGGTTACTCAAAACTGATACCTGTCCCTTCGGATAACCGAAACAGGAAACAAAAAAATGACCGGCTTACGGTTTTTGTTTCCGCTTAACTAAAACCGAGCGAACTATTCCATACTCTCGTTTTATGCTGCATAATTGAAACAAATCAATAAAATTTCAGTTCTAATGTTTGAATAGCTGTCGCTTTGATTTCGGTGTATTTGGTCCAGGAATCGAAATGGGATTTTTGGCCATTAAATTTTAAGCTAATACGTCGTAGTATAAAGCTAGTTTAAAGTTAGATTTTTAGATAATCTCTCCACTTATACTGAGTCCTTTTGTAAGTAAATTTACAAATCTTATTAGCTTCTCGATCACTAAACAATTATTATTCAAAGGTACTGTGCCCGGATATACTATCGCCAGAGCTTATCGGAGGCACCATTCTCTCGCCAAATGTGGCTTCTCCGAATATCTTAAGCGACTCCGCAATTATGGCAGACGTTCTTTCGCCGTCCTTCTTGTCTTGAATGCGAATGACGAATGATAAACACATAAAAAACAGAAATCCTCGGAGACACAGAAATGCCCCCTATATTGCAATAAGCACTTGCAAAACCCCTAAGTTCTACAATGTTCTATAGAATTTTGTATGTATTCTCTGTATGAAAAATAACAATTTTGTATTAACAATTTTATTGGCAGGATGCATATTACACAGACTAAACTACTATACTAAAACTACAGCATCCGCGATTTGTTTATTATTAAAGGGAAAGGTTATTATATTTGTCGCTCTTCATTCCGACTCGAGACTTAGCCCGATCCGCAGTCACAGAACTTTTGGATGATACCATTCCACTTCGCAATGTAAATGTCCATCAGAACTTTCTGCTTGTCGAGATTGTTCGCGTTGTAAGCCTTGAAGACTCGCACGATCTCAGTGATCTTGACCGACGCACTCGGGAACTGCACATTGTCCCAGATGGCCTTGCGCACCTGGTTGAAACAGGTGTTGAATCCGAGTTTCATCGAGGCATTCCACGAGTTGTAGTGCTCGGTGAGCACATCAGTCAAGATTGTTTTGTTCTGGGCAGACACCACGATCAGTTGAGGGCGGTTGGGGCAGACGGCTGGCGCGATGGTTGTCGCCTGGGTGGTTGGCACGGGGGTTGTTGATGGCGCGGCGGTGCTTGCGGGGTTCATGCCGCAGGTCACGCACCCGCAACTTCCGCTGTTCTTGCACTTAAAACATTAGGTTTGAATAAAGTAAATAGATAGATAGTAACTTTTGAGGCCAATCGGTTTTTAGAGGAAAAGGCTTGTCTGGACTTTTGTTAAAGGTTAGCCACCTTTCAGAATCTGAAACTATTTTTGGCTTCAGGTATAGTCCTTTATATTTACAAACCAAGGGATACATTCGGGGGTATTGTCATACCGCTAAACCTAATCCGAATGCTACAAGCCTGGGCCAATACCCCCTGATGTATCCCTTGGTTACCAGTTGGGTCCCCGAGTAAAAGAGACTTCGAAATCGCGATTTCGAAAAGACCTAGCTAAGCCTAATCAGAATGCTATAAGCCTGGGTCATCGATATCCCTGATTACGAATCTCTATCGGCCATACGGTAGCATTGCATTGTTTTAGGTACGACTTCAGAATTTGCTACACCATAACGGCAAACTTACGAATTGCGAGACCCAGATCAGGTCAGCGAAGATGCCCCAATCTTCACCACAGCCACAAGTCTTGTCCTTGATCGACACCAGACTCATCACTTTGACGATCCATGGCTCCATGATGATCATTTGCCAGTATTGAGCTGATAAATAGGCCAGACGGACTTCAACATCAGTGGTGGTGGCGAAGAAGGTAACGAGTTTGTCGCGGAACTGCTTGATTTGACTGCGAACTGAGAGGTCGAAGGAAGTGTTGGCAGAGGCCTCGGTCAAGGCTTCGCAAAGGGCACAGTCGCTGTCGCTCGAGCCGCTGAGCACGACCTCGAGAGTCAATGATTGTTTGAACTGGAATGTAAGTGAGTGAGATATGTCAAGCGGAGCTAGTGATTAAGATAGTTCAAGTGTGTCTTAAACGTGTCAAAAAGTCTTACTCCGCGAGCGACGTCGACGAATTCCGACAAAGAGCCGAATCCTTCGATTTCGATCTCCAAGAAGAATTCCTCCCATTCCACGTGCATCTCGAAGAACATCTTGAACTTGTCGTGCATCTTCGCCTTCTTCTGTCCCATGCTCAATGACACGTCCAAAAGGATGACTTTGAGTTCCTCGATGAGGACCAGCACGGCGGATTCCTTCTCAGCATCACCTTCGGTGGCATTGCGCATGGCTTCGAACAGGTCGCAGTCATCGTTGGAGTCCAAAGTGATGATGACATCGACGTAGACAGCCTAAAGGGAAAAAAGAGCTTAGAATCCATACACTTCCATAAAAATGTCCTCACCGTCAAGTCAACGGACACGTAGGTGACGTCAAAGATGGAACCCCAGGTGGTGATTTTCTCGAATCGAATGAGTTTGGCGATGTCGTTGTGCTTTTTGAGGCATTGCTTAAGTTTGTGCGCAGCTTTGGCCGCTCGCTTGTCGTCGGACAATCCGAAGGAGTGCTGGAGGAAATGCTCAATTTTTCGCACGCAATCTTTAAGTCGGCCCTTCTGTTCATCGTCCAAGACCACGCTGATGTTGCGGATACCGTCGGTCAAGTCGCAGTGGTACAAGTTTTGGCGGTACTTCTTGGTTGCTCCTGAGGGTCTAAAAAATATTAAAGATTAAGGAATGTGAGTCATCTGGCCTGGATTAGCCATTCATAGCTTCAAGAATATCTTACCGAGTAGCTGGAGTTCCAGAGACCAGTTCCTCATCCGGCAAAGAGTCCCAATCGTCTTGATCGTCACCGCTGTTACCGCTGTCGCTGTCCGAGTTGCCGTCACCGTTGTCGTCAGATCCACTGTCAGAACCGGAATCACCGCCACCGCTGTCACTGTCACTGTCGCTGGAGCTTCCTCGGTTGCCGTTCTTCTTGACCAGATTGGGTGCTTCGTCCTTGCGGCACTTGGCCTCGTCGGAATTGCTCACGCCATTGCCGCAGTTGGCTTCGCTCAGCTGTTGTTGGCTGATGAAAACGAGAAAGGCGAGGGATATGAGGACAAAGGGGGTCTTCATTTTGGCTAGATTGGAACCAAAGTGAGACTGAATACATGCCTCTGGATCTGTAGACAAGCCTTTTATAGGAGTCTGTTGGGGCCGGAAAGTTGGCTGGGCGGTGTTTTGATTGGGGCGTGGGCCGAGGTATTATTTCCTGGTTGTCACCAAAACAATGTCTCGGATGAAAATTTGCATAATTTTGTTTTGATGAATGTTTCAGGGCGTGCTTTAGTTTAGCCGTTTGTTTCCATTTTGATTGTGCTCCTGTCATACGTCGCGTAGAGATTCAGTCTGCGTTCCTCTGAGGGCGTATAGTGGGTTTGCTTTGTCAAAATCGGCGCAGAATTTGCATACATTATTTTCTATCAAGCGATCTATGTCATATGTGAAAATGATTTTATCCATCAAATACCAGTGAAAAAATCATGAGTACCCCGTTCTTTGAAAAAGAACGATTAGCGCCGTAGTTTGTCAGACATGTTTACTCCGTTTTTCGAAAAAGTGGGCCGTCTACATCATACTTGTTTTTACGTTTTCCGCCTATAGTGTCGCTGACAATGAGCCGTCCGCTACTTCCCGATTGTCACCAGAACAATGTTTCGAGCGGAAATTTGCATTTTTTGTTTTGTTGAATGGCATCCGCTTGTTCACTAATCCTGGAGGTGTCCTTTATGTGTGTGTCAAGTGGAATTTTGTTTTTCATGTCAACCACGGCGCAAAATTTGCATATATTGCTTGTATGAAGCGATCGATGTCATAGATGTAACAACTTTTATCCATTAAGTTCCATTGGAAATGACATCAGAACATTTCCACTAAAAATTTTGAAATCTGTTAAACATCCAAGGTGAATACAAGCTGGGTTGAACTTTTATTAGAGCGTGGGCCGTTGACGTCAAAGGCATATACCGTAAATCCTCCAATAAGTGCCCCCTCAAATAAGTCCAAATTTCAAATTTTTGCCGCAATTTCAAATTTTTTGGCGCAAGTTTGAATTTTTAGTGCAAATTTTGCTATTTTTTACAAAATTTTGTCAAAAAATTGAAAAATTTGCTAAAAATTGGCGAAAAATCGATCAAAAATCCAAAAAATTCATGCGTCCCTTTTCAGGCAATAGTAAATCGGATATAAATTTGATAGGTCTCTTTCCCGGACGAAGGTAGACAGGAATTTCTTAATCAGATTCTTTGTGACAAGTTGTAATCGCTTGTGTTTTGTTAAAAACTCGAATCATGCAGCTCGGCAATCGAAACTTTTCTGTCTGAATAAGAAAAGGAAGGAACGTTGAAAACGGTATCGATTTTTAAGAATGTTATCGCAAAGTCAAATTATATGCTTAAATGTTTTTGCAAATCTTTACATTTGGAGACATATTGTGATATAATGTTTCTAATAGTTGATTGAGGCACAGACTTGAGAGATTCAACTGGCCGTCAGCACAGTCACTCTTAAGTGCTTATGTGAAGCAAGGAAATGCAAGTAATTGTAAAACAAGAGTTTTATCGAAAAATAATTGGCTTCTAGAATGTTAGAATCCACGCCAAGGGAGTATTTTTTCGGTACTATGAGACTGAGTGGAGTCGATTATTGATCGCCTATAAGTTGGATGTGGACCGATTTGTCCCTATTGTCTAGTGCGCACCAGAGAGAGAAAGAAAAATCTCTCACCGTTTCGAATCAAAAGGCGAAGTAATTGAGTTCGAAACGGTGAGAGATTTTTCTTTCTCTCTCTGGTGCGCACTAGACAATAGGGCCAAATCGGTCCACATCCAACTTATAGGCGAAAGCAGCCGACAGACGGCTTTAACAACCCCACCATTTTATTTTCCAAAAATTTAAATTTGACTGAGCAGCAGATATGCTAAAACTTGTTCTGTTCTACTCTCCTTGGCCAAGGATAATAGCTAGCGGGTCATATTTATATTCAATCAATAACAGAATTTACGATTAGTAGAGGTTACTACTTCAAAGCTACAATCTAATAAGAAAAGCATTAAAACTGTTGCAGCAAAAGTCATTTCTGGTTAGTTAGTTCTAGTTTCTCGATTACGGTATTCAACCGTTTGAAGAAAACGATTCTATAAGGATTCGTCTGGAAATTAATTCATCTGTTCCAATTTATCTGTTCCAAAAAATGTTTTACAATTTTTAACAGTCTATGGGTAAGCAATATCCCCTTTTTGCCGTGTTCATATTTTTTTCGTATCAACAAACAAACATCTTCGCAAATGTCAAGATAAGATGCCGGATGAGTTTACAAAGAGCAGAGCGAGAACCACCAGCCAAAAGTGGAAGAAGCATTACCACTAAAAGGTCATATCAACACTGATAACATTTTTTATAAGACGTAATTAATCTATCGGTATAATAATTATTTTCTACTTCAGCAACCCAACGTGGAACGTCATATAAAATTTGTCTTCTCCATATTCATTTTCTGATAGTTTCCAAATATAACAGCTAGATTGATAACGGAATTTTGGAAGTTTGCAATTGAACCAAAACGCAGACGAAACCATTTTATTTTCAATAACAAAATTTGTTTCCAATGTAACATGCTAATCTCTTTAGCGAAAAAGTTTTTATCGTCCCCCAAGTTTCCAAGCGATTTTTATGAAACATTTACGCGGAGATTATTTACCGGAGACATAACAATTTTATCAGAACATTTCATAACAGAATCTAATTCGGGAATTCCCGTCTCTCCCATTTCCGGGAAATATGCAAATTTCGAATCGAGGTGTTATTGTTTGAAAAACGGAGTAAACATGTCTGACAAACTACGGCGCTAATCGTTCTTTTTCAAAGAACGGGGTACTCATGATTTTTTCACTGGTATTTGATGGATAAAATCATTTTCACATATGACATAGATCGCTTGATAGAAAATAATGTATGCAAATTCTGCGCCGATTTTGACAAAGCAAACCCACTATACGCCCTCAGAGGAACGCAGACTGAATCTCTACGCGACGTATGACAGGAGCACAATCAAAATGGAAACAAACGGCTAAACTAAAGCACGCCCTGAAACATTCATCAAAACAAAATTATGCAAATTTTCATCCGAGACATTGTTTTGGTGACAACCAGGAAATAATACCTCGGCCCACACCCCAATCAAAACACCGCCCAGCCAACTTTCCGGCCCCCACAGACTCCTATAAAAGGCTTGTCTACAGATCCAGAGGCATGTATTCAGTCTCACTTTGGTTCCAATCTAGCCAAAATGAAGACCCCCTTTGTCCTCATATCCCTCGCCTTTCTCGTTTTCATCAGCCAACAACAGCTGAGCGAAGCCAACTGCGGCAATGGCGTGAGCAATTCCGACGAGGCCAAGTGCCGCAAGGACGAAGCACCCAATCTGGTCAAGAAGAACGGCAACCGAGGAAGCTCCAGCGACAGTGACAGTGACAGCGGTGGCGGTGATTCCGGTTCTGACAGTGGATCTGACGACAACGGTGACGGCAACTCGGACAGCGACAGCGGTAACAGCGGTGACGATCAAGACGATTGGGACTCTTTGCCGGATGAGGAACTGGTCTCTGGAACTCCAGCTACTCGGTAAGATATTCTTGAAGCTATGAATGGCTAATCCAGGCCAGATGACTCACATTCCTTAATCTTTAATATTTTTTAGACCCTCAGGAGCAACCAAGAAGTACCGCCAAAACTTGTACCACTGCGACTTGACCGACGGTATCCGCAACATCAGCGTGGTCTTGGACGATGAACAGAAGGGCCGACTTAAAGATTGCGTGCGAAAAATTGAGCATTTCCTCCAGCACTCCTTCGGATTGTCCGACGACAAGCGAGCGGCCAAAGCTGCGCACAAACTTAAGCAATGCCTCAAAAAGCACAACGACATCGCCAAACTCATTCGATTCGAGAAAATCACCACCTGGGGTTCCATCTTTGACGTCACCTACGTGTCCGTTGACTTGACGGTGAGGACATTTTTATGGAAGTGTATGGATTCTAAGCTCTTTTTTCCCTTTAGGCTGTCTACGTCGATGTCATCATCACTTTGGACTCCAACGATGACTGCGACCTGTTCGAAGCCATGCGCAATGCCACCGAAGGTGATGCTGAGAAGGAATCCGCCGTGCTGGTCCTCATCGAGGAACTCAAAGTCATCCTTTTGGACGTGTCATTGAGCATGGGACAGAAGAAGGCGAAGATGCACGACAAGTTCAAGATGTTCTTCGAGATGCACGTGGAATGGGAGGAATTCTTCTTGGAGATCGAAATCGAAGGATTCGGCTCTTTGTCGGAATTCGTCGACGTCGCTCGCGGAGTAAGACTTTTTGACACGTTTAAGACACACTTGAACTATCTTAATCACTAGCTCCGCTTGACATATCTCACTCACTTACATTCCAGTTCAAACAATCATTGACTCTCGAGGTCGTGCTCAGCGGCTCGAGCGACAGCGACTGTGCCCTTTGCGAAGCCTTGACCGAGGCCTCTGCCAACACTTCCTTCGACCTCTCAGTTCGCAGTCAAATCAAGCAGTTCCGCGACAAACTCGTTACCTTCTTCGCCACCACCACTGATGTTGAAGTCCGTCTGGCCTATGTATCAGCTCAATACTGGCAAATGATCATCATGGAGCCATGGATCGTCAAAGTGATGAGTCTGGTGTCGATCAAGGACAAGACTTGTGGCTGTGGTGAAGATTGGGGCATCTTCGCTGACCTGATCTGGGTCTCGCAATTCGTAAGTTTGCCGTTATGGTGTAGCAAATTCTGAAGTCGTACCTAAAACAATGCAATGCTACCGTATGGCCGATAGAGATTCGTAATCAGGGATATCGATGACCCAGGCTTATAGCATTCTGATTAGGCTTAGCTAGGTCTTTTCGAAATCGCGATTTCGAAGTCTCTTTTACTCGGGGACCCAACTGGTAACCAAGGGATACATCAGGGGGTATTGGCCCAGGCTTGTAGCATTCGGATTAGGTTTAGCGGTATGACAATACCCCCGAATGTATCCCTTGGTTTGTAAATATAAAGGACTATACCTGAAGCCAAAAATAGTTTCAGATTCTGAAAGGTGGCTAACCTTTAACAAAAGTCCAGACAAGCCTTTTCCTCTAAAAACCGATTGGCCTCAAAAGTTACTATCTATCTATTTACTTTATTCAAACCTAATGTTTTAAGTGCAAGAACAGCGGAAGTTGCGGGTGCGTGACCTGCGGCATGAACCCCGCAAGCACCGCCGCGCCATCAACAACCCCCGTGCCAACCACCCAGGCGACAACCATCGCGCCAGCCGTCTGCCCCAACCGCCCTCAACTGATCGTGGTGTCTGCCCAGAACAAAACAATCTTGACTGATGTGCTCACCGAGCACTACAACTCGTGGAATGCCTCGATGAAACTCGGATTCAACACCTGTTTCAACCAGGTGCGCAAGGCCATCTGGGACAATGTGCAGTTCCCGAGTGCGTCGGTCAAGATCACTGAGATCGTGCGAGTCTTCAAGGCTTACAACGCGAACAATCTCGACAAGCAGAAAGTTCTGATGGACATTTACATTGCGAAGTGGAATGGTATCATCCAAAAGTTCTGTGACTGCGGATCGGGCTAAGTCTCGAGTCGGAATGAAGAGCGACAAATATAATAACCTTTCCCTTTAATAATAAACAAATCGCGGATGCTGTAGTTTTAGTATAGTAGTTTAGTCTGTGTAATATGCATCCTGCCAATAAATTGTTAATACAAAATTGTTATTTTTCATACAGAGAATACATACAAAATTCTATAGAACATTGTAGAACTTAGGGGTTTTGCAAGTGCTTATTGCAATATAGGGGGCATTTCTGTGTCTCCGAGGATTTCTGTTTTTTATGTGTTTATCATTCGTCATTCGCATTCAAGACAAGAAGGACGGCGAAAGAACGTCTGCCATAATTGCGGAGTCGCTTAAGATATTCGGAGAAGCCACATTTGGCGAGAGAATGGTGCCTCCGATAAGCTCTGGCGATAGTATATCCGGGCACAGTACCTTTGAATAATAATTGTTTAGTGATCGAGAAGCTAATAAGATTTGTAAATTTACTTACAAAAGGACTCAGTATAAGTGGAGAGATTATCTAAAAATCTAACTTTAAACTAACGCAAGCCTTTTTAAATTTATTTTAGAAGATTGAACTAAAAAAATTACGCTTACATATGGACTTAGGATGTTTGGCGATAGGACATAGGGAGTCAGCTAAAACCAAAAAAATGTATTAATGTCTGCCAGATTCCTTTAAAAATTTATTTCGCTGGGAAACGGGCATAATTTTAATCTGAGAAAGATTTATAGAAAGACACGCACAGACTTAAGCTTGGTTATTCAACATTACGATATAAAATTTATCGATCATAAAAAAATTAACACCTTGGGAAAAAGTGACATTTTATTAGTTTATCAAACTCTAACTCACAATAAGTGGTGCCATAACAAGTGGCGATAGTACGTAAGGCTGAAAATGGATTGATAGACTAAACGATTTCAAACTAACTGTAGATAGAAAATGAAACGTACACTCAGGACATATGGCGATAGTATGTATGGCATGCCTACTGCTGGCGACAGTATCTGTAATTATAAGTAATAACGGTCATTGCATTTTGCCGAATTTCCCCACCATGATGACGCTCTAATGGTTTAAGGTAAAACTTACATATGGCGATAGCACAGAAGGATTGAGAATCAGTGGCGAGAACAAATTGGGTGAAAGCACCACAGGGCCCAAGACAGCCAATCTAAAGTTTAACCATTAATTTAGTGTTCGTGAGATTAGTCTCTAAAGCATAAAAATTTGGGTCGAAGTTGGATGGGAGACGCATAAAGGGAATGATTTGATTATACCGTAAACTCTCAAATCTAACGGAAGTATAATTATTCAATCGACCTCTATGGGAAAAAATTAGAAGGGAGTAAATTTAGAGGGGGCAGAAATACATACAAAATGTATGGAAATTAGGGGTATAATTATTCAACCGTGCTCTAGAGGGGGCAAAATTAGAGGTGGAAGTTATATTAAAGGGTTTACGGTATCTGTTGCAATTAACACTAACTAGTCAATACCCCCGGCCCGTGCCGGATCCGAAAAAATTTTTTTTCGTGAAAAGCTAAAGTGACCAATAAGAAAGCTTCAAAGTACTTAAAACGTACCCAAAGACTGGAGTAAATAAAAACGGCGTCAATACTACTGGCTGCAGCACAGACAATCCTGTCGATTGCTGCCTTTTCGCGCGACCTCTCCTGTTTTTAAATTTGCGATAGTGAACATTCCTCCTTACTCTTCTCCTCTCCAACTTCTCAGCAATGTCCTGAAAGATGTTCGGGTTTAAAAAAGTAAAGGTAGAATTGGTTTGTAATTTACTAAAACTCCATATTTTTGCAATTTTTTAAATTTGTGTCCATATTTGGCATTCAAAATTGTTTCTGCTTTTCAAATTAAATTTTCAAATTCTTTGTCAAAATTGAAATTTTTTACTCGAAGTTTTCGAATAGTTCTCTACAATATTTGTCGTGACAAGCCAAAAATTAAATTTTCTCATAATTGCGCAACCTTACGTCCGGGATATTTTTCGCTATCCTGTAAATTCTCCTCCAAAGCGATTCAACTTTTTCTTCCATAGATTGTAGCTGGACGTAGTCATGAAGTCTAAGCGCCTCTTTTGGGATGTCAGCTTCTAGAACATTCTAATCTCTTGAGTTCTAATCTTTATAGCGAAACAAACTCTGATCCTGAAAAAGGTCCGTCAACTGAGCCTCTTCCAGAAAAGCAAATCCATTGTTGTCGATCTGATTGCTCTGATCGACGTTGAATGAATTCTCCAATTTTTGGTACGCCGAGGAAATTCTATCATTTGCGTCGAAAATTTCGCCGTCGATTCCTTAAAATTTATTTTATATTTGGTGGTGTAAAGTAGTGGTGACAATGGCTTTAGGGCAAAAAGGGGGCCGAAAATTTGAAAGAAGAATCGAGAATTTGTTCCAGAAATGTTGCACTAGAGAGCTAACATGTCTCGCGTAGTATTCACGAGGTTAAGAGGTTTAAGAAGTCCAAAAATTCTAGAAGCATCTAGAAGTTTTTGGTACAGGAATGTAGCCAAGACTCAGGGTACCTTCCTGTACCATAAACTTCTAGAAGCTTCTAGAATTTTTTCATTTAAAAAAATATACGCCACCGATCGTCGTGACCAGCAAGGGAGTAGTAATAAGAGAGAATACGGTAGTATTCACCATTCTAACCTAAGAAGTCCAAAAATTCTAGGAACTTCTAGAAGTTTTTGGTGCAAGAAGGTAGCTAAGGCCCAAGGCTACCTCTCTGTACCACAAATTTCTAGAACCTTCTAGAATGTTTTCATTTTAAAAATAAACGCCACCTACCGTCGCGACGGGAAAGGATGATCTAATTACAGGGTATACGGTAGCATTCACTTTACTCACCTAAGATGTCTGTTCCTTTGGACAATAATCCTAGAGCGTCATTCACATGGTCTGTGGTGCCTAAAGAAAAATGGCTTGTATAAAAAATTTCACGAGGTATGTCACTACCTGTAATATCCATCAGCGTTTCAATGATTGTCTCTCTGTCTTTTTTATTCATTCCGGTTTCTTTGAGTATCTGAAACCCGATTGGATGTTCAGGATCATGAGGAATTCAAAGAATTTTTGGACCAAATTCTTTTACCTTTGGAACTGATGCAATATTTGTTGCATCATTTTCTGGCGTTTCGTACAAAGCAAATAAAGTGGGAGACAGGTGAGCTCTTCTCGGATCGGTTTCCGTTTTGTCCGGCATTAGAGGCGCAAATCGAGGACTGAGCCATTTGCTGTTTGATCCTTTCCGAACTTTGGAGTTTTCAGGGCCACTGATTTGGTCTATTAGGTTTAGGCCAGTTTGTAAAATGCCCTCAGGGGTAAACTGAAATGTACTAGATTCAAGCCTTTTCGAGATCGTTGTGAAATTTTTAGTCTAAAAAACTTTTTAAAATGTGAATTTTTAATTTCAGTAATAACTTCTGAGGTTTATTTTTGCATGGAATTTAAATTTTTGGCCACTTTTGTGGCAAAAATTGGCGATTTTGGGAAAAATTACAATCGGTGCCAAGGATAGAAAATTTTTCTTAAACATTGAATTCTGAATTGAACCAAAGCTGAATGATTGCATTTTATCATTGAAGCCATTGTTGCATGACAAACTTCGTTTTTATAGAAGTAACAATTTTAGACTAAAATTTCGATGAAATTGTTAAAAAAAGAATAAAAAAGAAAATCCTAAAAATGTTGCTATAATCTTGCCATCACTTACCTTTTTCTTTGCGGAAACGGTGGGCGATTCGTGGCCAAGGACCAAATCAAACATCCTCAAATCATACACTTTTGCTCCCGGCGATTTTTTCTTCGCATCGTTCTGTTGTTTGACTTTTAGCAGCTTGGTATATATTTCAGCCCACTTTAGTTTAGACCCATTGTGGTTCACGCTTTCGGGAGTCTGACTCGGTGACGGAAGGATATCTTTAGCAAAATTTGATATCAATCCCGCGACCTAAATTTAGGATACAGTCATACCTCGATATACCGCACACTCGATAAGCCGCATTTTCGATTTACTGCACAAATCTGGCAGGAACGGATTGTCTCTATGCAAAATTCCCTCGATATACCGCATTTTGTGCGGTTAAACTCGATATACCGCACAGGTTTTTGAGAAACCAAAGTGAAATTTTCTATGTAAAATTTTTCGTTTATCCGCACAAAGAAAAATGTTTCTGTTTTTGGCGCAAATTTGCATTTTTATACAAAACTTTCCAGGTTTTGACCAAATTTTTCGAAAATTTTGCAAAATTCGGGCAAAATTTAGAAAAAAATTCAAAATATTTTTGGCCGGAATTCAAATTTTATTTTTTATTTTGAAAAATGACAACAAATATAGGAAATTTCGTTTATCCGCACAACTTTCCAAGGGAAGGATTTTTCATACAAAATTCCCTCGGTATACCGCACTTCTGATAAACTGCACTTTCGATATACCGCACAAATGTGATGTGTACCGATGTGTGCGGTATATCGAGGTATGACTGTACAGTCATACCTCGATATACCGCACACATCGGGTCTGGCGATTTTGTGCGGTATATCGAAAGTGCGGTTTATCAGAAGTGCTGTATATCGAGAGTCGACTGTATTTGAATTTTTATATTGTAAAGTTGTGATTCGATGCCCAAAACCCGAGGATTAGTTAAAAACCTAAGTTTTAAAGTGAATGACCTTAATACTTGGCTTTTACTTTGGCTTAAATTTAAGCTCAAGCTTAAGACCGGGATACAACTATTGGTCTATAACTACTGGTCTTCAGGTGTAGGCGTAAATTAGAAGGAGAGATTCCACTATAGGAAAACTTTAACAAACTTACTCTAGCCACAGGTGACTTGTCGCTAATACTCGCTAGTACCGGCACACTATCTGATTGTTTTACCTAAAAATTTACTAGTAAACGTAAATTTGTCCCAGTTTCCATACCTGCCAGGTGTTTTCACCGGCAACTTTCCCGTTATGATCTCGAATTTGATAGCGTGAATAGGCAAAAATTGGCCTTTTTGGTGGAGTCGAAGAATAGGTGTCGTCAATTTTTCTTCGGAACCTCGGATTATCTGTTTCTTTGGACCGATACCTGCGCCATACAACGTTCTCTTGTGAAAGAGAATTCGATATTTTGCTCGTATCAGGCTTTGTATAATCTTCACCTAGATGAAAAAATTAAAATTTTCGTTCATCTCTCACAAACTCAAAGCCCTTACCTGCAATTTTCGACTCAGGTGTAATCCGCGCAGAGTCTGATTTCGTTTGAAGAATTCTTGACAAATCTGCTTTCTTTGCACTTTTACATTTAGATTCTAATTTTACAGAATCAGAAAATAACTTTTTATCTCCGTTATTATTCTTCGCATAGCCAGTCCCATTTTTGGTAATGATAACATCTGAACCGTTATTTTTTGTTTGGGGACCAGCGCCATTTGAAACATCAGAAATTAGCAGTCGCTCGATTTCGATCACAGCTTTCCTTTTCAAAAACGCTGTCCTTGCTGCGACCAGGCATTTGGCATTCAAGACTAGATCCTTCGTGTCGTCAATGTCATCCAAACATTCAGTCAATTGTCGTTTTTCTTCTAAAATTTTCCTACATTATCATTTTTTGCCGAAAATGGCCAAAAAATGATCAAAGACTTGGTTGTTAAGAAACATTTTACACTTACACCATGGTTGCAGAAAACTTCAACGGACTTGTGAGCTAGTGAAGGCGTTTGTATGAGTTTTTTACAGACAAAACGCTTGGGACTATCATTTATTTGAAATTTTTAGAAAAACATCATTTATTTGGGGTCTGCCAGAGGACGGAAGAGAAGAAGCTAGGCAGTGGGAAATAGCGCACTGCCTCGCTTCATCTCTTTCGTTCTCTGGCAGACACTCGAACCTATGAATCATACTGCATGCATAGAGAATATACGATCGAACGCTATCGCTAAGACGTAAGCCTACCTTTTCAATTTTTTTCTAAATATTTCAAATAAATGATAGTCCCAAGCGGATTTGTCTGTAAGAAACTCCTACAAACGTCTACAATGGCTCACAAGGCCGTTGAAGTTTTCTGCAACCATGACTGGCACTGGATTTGAAGTCATGAAGTCAAACTAACAAGAAACCGGCCGAACTGATGACCCGGATATGACAATTCTGGTGCGCTGTGGCCGACATTAGATACAAAAGTGGTCTTAATTTTTATCAAAACTTTAAAAATTTGCTATTTTATAAGTATTTTTTAAGGCTCGTATCTCAAAAATTTAAAGGATATGGGCCGAAACGATGATCACGTTTGTATCTAAAGTCAACCCTTTTCTACACGATAGGCACATCATTGTCATATCCAGAAATGATCAATGATCATGTTGTCAAGAAATATTTTAGACTGGGCATTGGATTTGAGGTCACGAAGTCAAGGTCAATGAACAAAGAAATCGCCGGAACTGATGACCCGGATATGACAATGATGTGCCTATCGTGTAGAAAAGGGTTGACTTTAGATACAGTTTGTGACAAAGCTAGGGACGCAGTCCATAATTTGGTGTTTTGCTACATTTTTGAAAAAGAATTGCGAAACTGATTTTGCAGAAAGTTAGAGCACACATGATAACCTAGGAAATATGCATTTTTGAAACTTTTCTTTGAACGATTGATATTTTCACTGTACAAAAGCTATGGCCGCACCCTTTTTTGTATACGAGCCGTGAAATTTCATAAAAATCATCTAAAAATCTAGAAATTTTATTTAATTTCATAAAATGAACGCTGATCACGAAAATGACGTTAATTTCTAGATTTTTAGATGATTTTTGTCGATGATTTTTGCCGTTTTTGTTGAAAATAATGATAAATTTGAATCCACTGATATCAAAAATCCCTAGAGTCTAAAATTTTGATTAAAAATCGCCAAAAGTTTAAGTGGACAGCTTATTTTTGTGTTTTTAATATATTTTGTTCGGCAGACAGTTAAAATTTATATATTGTTTCTAACAAACCTTTTGACAACTGTATGAAAAGATCTCGGCCTAACTGTCCCATTAACGCTATAAATGAATAAAATACAGGATACAAAATGAATCTAAATCAGAGACATTACCTTTTATGGAAAATGCGTACCAGTTGACATGCAAATTTTTAATTTTGTCAAAGTTCTTTTCGTTCACTCGAATTTTATCGAATTTGTCGAAACCGGGCGGTTCTCTCATGGATGACGACACTAAATTAATGACGTTAGTTACAGAAAATCTCGAATTTAACCATCACAAAAATTTAGAGAACCCACTCGGACGTTTATACCCACATAGATTTTCGATCCGGCTGATTCCGTAATCGAGGTCTGTTTTGACGTGGAACGATTTTCCGACAATTTCAAAGGCGAAAAGGGCAGAATGTCTCAAACTGGTACAGCTCAGCGCACTAACTCTACGCCTGCCCATTACACAATTGTCAGCAAGTCGGGAAATAAGTGTGGCAATTTGGATCGGGTTTTCGGGGCTTGTCAAATTTTCCGGCCAAATTTGTCTAAAAGTAGTCTATATCTTTCTAAAATACTCTAAAACAATCTATCTTTACTCTAAAACTGTTCCTATACAACAAAAAATGGCGAGTTCTATCCAAAATGGCCCCTTGTTGACAATTGCGTAATGGGCTAGCGTAGAGTTAGTGCACTGAGCTTTTAAGCATCGGTTCATACAGTATATGCAATACCAAACCTGATGTAAAATTTGATATGAGTGTTGTAGGAATCCTGTTAGGGGTATAAAATTTCCAAGTTCAACAAGAATGCAGAAAGAAATTAAGAGATTAGAGATCAGATTTTCAAAAATCATAGCATTATGCTAATTTTTATGGCATTGCGCAAAACAGTTAAATAAGTATAACTAATCAAATAGATAAAATTAGCTTACCTACAACGATCAGTGACCAAATGATCGCAAAAACTAGTACCGCATTGGACTTATGTGCAAATATGGGACTAGTAAGTGTGACCATTTCTCATGATCTCTTACAGAGATCCTCGGAATATGACATCACCGCTGCAGTAAAAGTTCAGTTAGAACCAAAATTTTCGATCAAGCACTGGAACATTCGCGTTAAATTATTTTTCTCTAAAAAGCATTCACGTGAAAATTGGAGCTCAAAAGATTAAAGTAAAGTGTAATATTTAAGCCATTCCGATTCACTTGCGCAATGGAATGTAAAAGCGAAAGCGCGCAAAGGGTCAAGCCCTTTTGTATTCACCTGGTTCAGTCGCACAGTTCATGCAAAACCATTTGTCTCCGGAAACAAAAATCTGTTTCTCTTGACGAATAGCAAAACCTTGTTTATAACATAATGCCAAAAACTGGGAAACATTGCCCTAACACGAACAAAAATATTCATAATTTATATTTACGGGACAAATTTTAATTCAAATCATGCTCCGAAATGATAAAACACAAATCGGAAGAAGCTATGTGGAAAAGAGAAATGCAGGCTTACTTTTGGCAATTTTTTCCAATTCCAATTTTTTTGGTAATTTGTTGTAGTAAATGAAAACATTTTAAAAATAAAAATTATTCACCTATTGATTAAAATTGATCAACATTTTTCTGAAACGGAGAAGTTTTCACTTTTCCAATAATTCTAAAAAATTCTAGATCATGTACAGTACCTCCTCACAATTATCTTAGCGAGCAAACCCAATTTCAAATTAGCGCCAAAACATAATTGCATGCCAAAGGGGTTAAAAGGGGCCGCTGAAAATTTTTAATGAGGGGGATTACTCGGCAGGGGTCTCCTCTAGAGATTGGTAAAAATTTGAGTGGGGCCTTATTAGAGTAAAAATTTTCACAGTCAACACTTTTCCCTATTAGAGGAGGCTCTGTTCAGCATCAGGAAAAGAGCCTCCTCTAATACGGAAAGTGTTGACTGTGAAAATTTTTACTCTAATAAGGCCCCACTCAAATTTTTACCAATCTCTAGAGGAGACCCCTGCCGAGTAATCCCCCTCATTAAAAATTTTCAGCGGCCCCTTTTAACCCCTTTGGCATGCAATTATGTTTTGGCGCTAATTTGAAATTGGGTTTGCTCGCTAAGATAATTGTGAGGAGGTACTGTACATGATCTAGAATTTTTTAGGAACATTTCCGTAAACGAAACAAGTCAGTAAAAAAATTGGCCATTGATTTTTTGAAAAATGTCCTAAAATATACCGAAATTTGTAAAAAAATTGAAAAACTTTGAAAATTTTTTGAAATGGCCTGATTTTTCATCCTCATTTTCAAGCGTGTTTCGAAATTTTGGATAAATGTATATGAAAAGTTGCCAATTATGGAGGAAAAACTAAAGCTGGAAATTTGTATCATACTAGAAAAAACGCCGCCGCTGTCGCGGCGTCCAGCGCCGAAAATAAAATTTTTGTCTCAAAAATTTTGTCAAAATTTTTTGGAACCTGTGTCAGCACATCAATCCGACCGAAAAAAATGATTTCACCCGCAGGGATCCGAACCTGGGTCGGCTGACTCCTAATGCTAACCATTTAACACTGCGCCACGGAGGCAAGGTGAGTCCAGGGGCCGATCCTTATCAAGTGCTGAGACGCTGAGAATGGCCGAAATCTCAGCACTTCACTCTCTGGTATTTATCATGGCTGTCGTTGTGTCTAACATGAGGCGGCTGCGGACTGGCCGGCCGGCTGAGTCAGAGAATAAAGGGAACGCTGAGAAAAATAGCTGAAGTCTTTTGGCTATTTTTTCACTATATTTTGCCAAGATCGTCTCAGACAACCATGGTACCTTTATAAAAGTTGCTCAGCTCGTCGAATTATACACGACTGTATACTTTTTTACAAAAAAAATTTTTTTCACGAAAAAACCATAGGGGGGACCCTATGGTTTTCTAGAAAAAATTTTGAAAAAATTTTTTTTGCAGAAATGTATATAATCGATACTATGGTACCTTTTAGAAATGTACTAGGGGTAACAGACGTGGTTTATTGTTTCCAAAACGGTGCTGAGACACGATGCTGAGACGGAAAAACGTAACAGGATCGAAACAAAGAAGGGACTGCTGGGATCTCAGCATTCCCTTTGTTCTCTAACTCAGCCGGCCGGCCGCCTCATTTTAGACACAACGACAGCCATGATAAATACCAGAGAGTGAAGTGCTGAGATTTCGGCCATTCTCAGCACTTGATAAGGATCGGCCCCAGGCAGGGACAGACGCACACTGGCTTCTCAGTAAAGTAGCATGTCAGATTTATTCAAAAAGTGCAACTTTTTGAAAACATTTTTGGAACCACATTGTCAGATCATCCAGAGAAAATGTACTTGAGAGAAAAATTGTATATATCGGAGCAGATGGCGTCGTAACCGTTAGCTGCAAAGGCAAACCAAAGAACGGGTCCAACGCCGCTGAAAATACACACACAAAGCCATAAAAGTATCATAACTATAAACGAGACTATGCTCCATAATTTCATCAGAATATCCGTGACTATGCCTCTTTTGCGACGTCGTCGTGGATACCCAATTTCTTTCTCCAGGCGTTTAATCGTTTTGGCGAAATAACTGTCAAAGTACTCCGAGAATGCGGCAACTGCTGAAGCCGAGTTGTCTTTTATTTCGGTTTCATTGATTTCTGTCTTGGTGTTTTCGGTTTTTGTGACTTGCGTCACTTCGTGAGTGGTGACATTGGGGGCTCCAGGACCCGAAAGCGCTTTGCCGCTCAACCCGAGCTTTTTCTTGAAGGCCGAAAGTGAGGCTCTTATTCTGTGTTGTTCGGCCATAATTTCGCTTTCAGGTTTGTTCGAGTCCATTTCATTCAAGAGACTCTTGAGCTCGCGGACAACTTCTCCGTTGGGTTTCGCATGGCGACCTTTACGTGTCACCTGAGGGAATATGGCCTTAGCCTCCTGCCATTTCAATTGGGCCCTTTTTACCTTTTCCAATTGCACTTTGGTTTCGTCTTTTCGAGAAAGTTTAATGGTTTTCAATTCTTTGAGAATTCCTATGAGCTTTGTCACTTTTTCTCGATTTTCGGCCGGAACTTTCGAGAGGTCCAATTTTTCGAGGCCTTCGACGTGATCCAATTTCGTAACAATGTCATTTTTCATACTCTTTACCTTTTCGTCGCCTTCAGGGGAACCTGAATGAAAGTTACGATCAAGATTTTGAATAATGAGGTACGAAATGACTCACTCAAATAATCCATCTCAGGAGCATGAGCTTGGCGACAAATTGTTAGAATAGTGCAAATAACGGATAGAATGCATAGTTTATTTGAGCCTTCTGACATCATATTTTGAACACCTGAAGTTTAATATGTTTGATTTTTTAAAGCTAGGGATTATGGCTTCTAAACGTGGGGTTAAATTAAGAGATTATTAATTGAATTTAGAGAAAATTACAAGCCACAAGTTTTAGCGGGCACTATTTATGCAAAAAATTGACATCATAATTACTGAGGCGCCTGAGGAGAGTGAACGGCGCATCGACGATGCGACATCATGCGCTTGGAATACGTGGATGAAAAGTTACTCACTCGTTCGAAATATTTGCAGTGCTTTCTTCATTTTACTTTGAATTTCTCTTTTTTGCTTTATTTTACTTTTAACTTCTGTTTTGCTCACGTGAATTTGCGACAAATTTGCATCAGAGAAGGAAAGCTAAACGTTCTGTTTGTTTTATTGATAACGTATTTTTTTCTTCTTCATAGACTAGGAAATCTCACAATTTTCCACACAGGACACATCGAATGACACCTCACACGGCCCTAGATGTAGTCTGGTATGCTTTAGGTGATGGATGACACCACGGTCAGACTACAGAAAGATGATGCGGAGAATATTCCCAAAAAATATGGCATGATTTTGGGCATATATTAATTTTGTACCAAATCTTTGTACCAAATTTATTTGAGCTTATTCCTGACCATTTTCGGCTTGGATTTTGTACCCTTTATAGGTTTTCGACCACGCTGAGTCCGAATCTGACATTATTTTCGACCTAGGGTCAACCCTAAGGGTCGAAATGACTACCCTTAATTTTTTTCAAAAAATTAAGGGTAGTCATTTCGACCCTTAGGGTCGACCCTAGGTCAAAACTAATGTCAATTTCAGACTCAGCATGGCCGAAAACCTATAAAGGGTACAAAATCCCATCCGAAAATGGTCAGGAATATGCTCAAATAAATTTGGTACAAAGATTTGGTACAAAATGAAGACTTTTTGGTACAAAATGAAGACTTTTTGGTACAAAATGAAGACTTTTTGGTACAAAATGAAGACTTTTTGGTACAAAATGAAGACTTTTTGGTACAAAATGAAGACTTTTTGGTACAAAATTAAGACTTTTTGGTACAAAATGAAGACTTTTTGGTACAAAATGAAGACGTTTTGGTACAAAATGAAGACTTTTTGGTACAAAATGAAGACTTTTTGGTACAAAATTAAGACTTTTTGGTACAAAATTAATATATGCCCTTTTTTACCAAATTTTTCAATAAATCAATCAAACCCCCAAAAAATTGAAAGTGTTTTTAAAAATGTTTTGCTAGATTCAAAATTGGTTTAAATTTTGAGAAAAATGTCTAGAAATCAAAAAATTTCTAATTTTTCTAATTTTCCTATAATATCAGCACACCGCGTACCATTGTCAGCAAAGTTTATTTTGGAAAATCAATCTTATACACAGTTTCTTCATATCGGTTTTCTTCTTCACATCAATCTTATACACAAATCAATCTTGTACACGTCCCAGGCAGCATTACACCGTTATTCTTTAGCAAGTGGCTTATCTTTGCCATTTCAGTCTTAACTCAAGAGATTAAACGTCGAGAATTTCGTTGGAACCGAAGAAATATTTTACGAATGTATTATAATTTATTTACATTAACATCCTTATTATTCATCTGCAAGTGCGAGTCCGCTCTCTATGTCTTTTTTACATACATATTACCTGTTCTAGAGCACAGAGAACATCATTGAGGCGTGGAGAGCCACCAGGTGAGTCAAATGCAGGCACTTCGCTGGGGGACCAAGTTCATAAACACGCTATGGCTCGTAAAATTTGGAAACAGGCAGGCTTGAGAAATTTCGACAATAATTGCAAAATATATGCATACCAGGCAACGTAATAACCTAAAAATCCGGGTGTGATACGAATTTTATAAAGTACAATATTTTGAAATGAAATTATGTTTGCAAAGGGACATGTATTGTAATTCAATCACAATTTTGAAAAGTTGCACCATTCAATAAAAAACCAATAAATTTTTTCTACGTCTTCTCTGCCTGTGCCGCTCTCAGATCAGTTTGAGGAATGCTGGAGGAGTTGGTAGCGACGGTCACAACATGATGTTAGCACATAACACTAGCTCATATGAGTGCTAGTGGTCGAAAAATCCTGTAGAATCATCAAATTTGCCAACTGTCCAGAAATCAATCGAACGGAACCAATTTACAAAAACAGTTTTGAAAGAGAATCGGCTGGCATCGATGGATTGCTGTGCGATGGATCGATTTGGATTGCTATGCAAATTTTACGGTCTTTGGTGGGCCAAAATGAACCGGTGCCCAATAATTTTTAAAGAAAAATGCTATACAATCATCAAGTTAAAAATTTTCCGGAAATAAAACAAACGAAACCAATTCCCAGTAACATTTCTTAACTAGAACAAAACTGACGTCATATTCGGATTCAGCATGATCGAAAATCTCCGAGTGCTAAAAGACACAGCCCTGATACTTTGATTGGAAAAATGTCGTTTTTGGCCAAAAGTGGGCTTTTTCATAAGAATAGACCAATGTATTAATTGAACATTTAAAAAGCAGGAATATCCAGAAAGGCCAGGTAAAGCACATTGAACAAAAAAACTTCAACTTCTCCCTATAGAATATATTCTCTTCTCAGAAAATCCTGGATCGTCTTCGAAGATTTTATTCATTGTTTTATTCATTTTGTTCAGTAGTACGTTTGTAGAGCCAAGGAAGACGTAATGAGACACTACAGTTACTAGGAAAAGTTAGCTAACACTTAAATTTTAACAGGTTTTCCTGAAAACATTTTTACAAATCTAGCGAGCGTCTGAAAAAATACAAGCAGTCATCAGAAAAGTGCAAAGTATGTGGGACCAAGTTGGTTGATAGCCATACATTTTTACGATTTTTAAATTTTAATAATAACAATTGACTAATAATTTTTTATAGTTATTAATGGAACAATACAATTTTTTCATGTTTGCCATTTTTGACTAAAAATGCCATTTTCTTCAATTTTTCATCAAACTTTGACGAAACATTGATGAATCATGCACTTTTTGGTAAAAAATGGCAAACTTGAAAAAACTGCATTGTGCCATTATAAACTAGATAAAAAGTTGGCATATAATGAGTAATATCAGATTTGTGGCGTAGTAGTAAAAAGTGGCCCAAAAAAGGTATTTTCTTCAATTTTCATCAATTCTAGTCGCCCCATAAAGGTGCCTCAGAAAACGAGATTTCAACAAATTTCGAAAAAGTTTTTGAAGCAAAAAATCCAATAGAAACGTCAAATTTGCCAGCTTCCCAGAAATCAATTGATCGGAACCAATTCCAAAAACATTTCTAAAAGAGAATCGACTGGTATCGAATTTTAATAAATTTGACTGCTATGCAAATTTTATGGTCTTTGGTGGGCCTAAGTCAACTGGCGTTCGAAAATGGCCTCCAATATATGTATTGGAGAACGGAAACTTACAATGAAATTGGTGCGTCGTTGACGAATTTTATCGGAACAAGAAAAAATTTAACGGTTTTGTGGAAGTAAAATCCCCGTAAAAGCTTAATTTCACAATAGTGACGACAAAACTGTTATTGAATTGGGGGCGTGGTCGAAGGAAATAGAAGGTTTCGTCTGTTAATTTCCCTAACAGAACGTTTCCCAACTGAAAACAAAAGCAATAACAGACAACATATTAATCCATATGTACCTTATAAGGGTCGGAAATGTCGCATAACATCATTCCTAACGGTGTAGGACTATTCTAGATTTTAACATCTAATCCGATTAATTCTTGAGTGAAGCTGGGGATGTCTGTGGCCTGAGCCCGGGCACATTCTCATCTAGCCAGTTTGATAGAGCCATGTCTATATTTTTGTCTTATGATGTTTCTCATCAGGTCCCTAAAAGGACATGGGCACCTATATACCCCATTGTATTGACTAACCGAAAAATCATAAACATTTCTCATTTGCGGCTTGCAGTAATTTTCCTAATTTTGCGTAGTTTTCTGACTTTCGGGAAATGTATAATAAGTAGGGATCGGCGAATCCGGATCCGGATCCGAATCTTTCCGAATCCGGATCCGAATCCGGATCCATTTTGGATCCGGATTCGGATTCGTTACGGATGGCGGGATCCGGATTCGGATTCGATTCGGATGGCAGGATCCGGATTCGGATCCGGATTCGGTAAAAATGAGGTCGAATCCGGATCTGACGGATTCGGATTCGGTCTTTTTCTCCGTCAAAAAACAAAAGGGTCCCCTCTATTGACTTTAAAATTTTTCTCGGCGGCGGCCGGAGAAAATTTTTGGTCGATTTTTTGCAAGAAATGTCACTTTTGCCAAAAAAAAGTGTCTCTTTTTTGCACTGTCCCATAGTGGGATCTGAAAAATTCAAACTTAAAATTGCTAAAGTAATGCGATTGCCTTATAACTTCATTTAACATTTAGCTTTGAATTTAACTTAACCTCCCAAAGGCTGAACGATATTTGCTAATCTTAACAAATGCTAACAAATGTGCAGTTTTGTCTGACGATATAATCCAATGTGGGCAGTAGTTCAATTTTGGTTTCTTTTCGATCAATTTGAGCCATTTTTTTGCAAAAAATGCAACTTTTTGGCAAAAAATGTATCATTTTTTGACCAGAAATTTGCATAAAAAGCCAAAAATACATAAATAATTGACAATTAATTGCGATATATATAATAATTGTTCAAATTTGGCGGAAAAAATTTGGTGCTAAATTTGAAAAGATCCGGATTCGGATTCGATCCGGATTCGGTACTCGAGGACGAATCCGGATCTGGATCCGGATTCGGATCCGGATTCGTCGACCATAAATAGAACTTTACCGAATCCGGATCTGGATCCGAAATCAGCCGGATCCGGATTCGTTGCTTTTTTCCGATCCCTAATAATAAGGCAGTCTCTAGCTTGGTACAGTCTAACGTCTCTCTAATCCTAACGGACCGGAACCGGCCGATTTCGACAAAATCCGGATTAGTGAGGTTTATAATGGGAATACTTTTTGTAAAATCTTTCCGACTCAAATACGTTCAGATTAGAGCCGTTAGACTGTAATCTCTTCCCCGATTTCGGTTCATTATGATGTAAAAGCCAAACAAGTAAGAAAATTGTGACCTTCTAGGAAATTATTCTTTTTTTCTGATCTTTTGACTATGCTGCAAATTTTCGTAGAATCAAATTTTGTCCGTTTTTGTACTAGTCGTTAATTTAAAATTTCAGATGACCCAATATTTCTGCAAAAATTATATTTTCGTTCTATTATGCACAATTCTGCATATAACAGTAGTTGATTCTGCTATAGGTCACGATTGTGTCGGCATGGGAGATCCGGTCGCATTGTGTAAGTACCATATTTAAAAAATATAAGTTTTGTATGTATTATACTTAAAAATACGTTTGCTTAAAAAATTCGCCATTCTTTCATTTTTTTATGTTTAAAGAAATTTAAAAAATTTCAACAGAAATTTTTTTATAAAACAGCTAACCAAAAATAAAAATAAACTCCAAGTATAAATTCTCTACATAGTGAATATCGGCTATATTCTCATATATATTTAGCATGTCATCCGGCATCCGGGCGGATTGGATTCAGTGCATGTATCGAAAATGGCAACTTATGCCCTACAGGGATGTATCCTGGAGCGCCTTGTTGTAGTGAGTTATTAATTCATTTCCACGCACGGAATCCAGGGGAGAACACTTTAAAAATCCAGAAAAGAGTTCCTCCTGAGTATTCCTTGAATTCACTAAAAACAGAAAACTTATACTATAAGATTATTTTCAGGAGCGACGTGTTCAGAAGGCCGCGTACCTGCAAGAATATGTAATAGCTTTGAGCAAGTAATAAAAATTTCATACGTAATGTTTTAGCCTGCGATCAACTCTCTGGAACAAGGACAGCGCTTTGCATTGAGAGCGGTGGGGAATGTCCAAGTGGGATGTTTGTCGGTGCCGGAATGTTCTCTGGAGCCATTTGCTGCAGTCAGTTCTGATGTTTAGGATCTTAAACTTTCAATTTCGTTCAAAACCATTGGAATGCTTTGCGAAAAAAATTAGTTTTGAATTTAAGAAATCATGGCGAAATGGCCAATTTTGGGCATTTTTGTCATTTACTCCTGAGCTTGAAGCTTGGGTGACAAACATCCTAGAACTAGCCTTGGCTAAACACAACTCCAACCCCTAAGGGTATACTTACAGCATAAGGATGGAAAAGCGCCAAATTTAGCCGCCTCTCATGCGGTGATACCCCACAGTGAATGTTTCCAAACATCAATCGGAAACATTGGCTTTGCACACTTTAACCCCACTTTTACAAAGAAATCCAAGTACTGTAAGAAAATGAAATTTTCTTGAAAGCGAGAATACTCTAGAGCAGTTTTCTATTTTTCCAATTAAAAACGTAATAAACAAAAAGAAACATTCCGTATATTTCAGTGCCCAATACCGCCACGTCATCGCCCTGTTCCGCGACAACCACATCTCAAGCATCTACGGTTTCCTCTACTGCAACAGGAACCACTTCAGGTACTACTAATGGCGCTACCAGGACCACACCTACTGTAACATCAGGCACAACAACTTCTAGAACAATTTCTACCCAATCCAATTCTTCAACTCAAACCACGAGAACGAGTCAAGCCAGCGGTACCACAAGGACCGCTTCTCTCCCCAGCACGCCCAGAAGCACTTCCGTGAGTGCCACAACCAGAACGGTGCCCACAAGTCGAGGGACACAGGCCACTTTAACTTCGAGAACTACGCCGACTACAGCGACCGTCCGAACTACAGGTTCAACCGGCAGTACCAGGACAACACCAACAATAACAACAGCCAGAACAGCTTCTTCAGGATCTACCAGATCCTTAACTTCAACAGCCACTCCGACCGTCCGAACTACAGGTACAACTAGAGCAAGTGCTACGGGGACTACCAGGACCTCTTCCAGCACTGGTAAATAATTTATAGCCATTTTTCCTGTTTTGAGCCGGAAAACTAAAGTTCCCATTCATTTCCCAAACAATTTTTAGTAGAAAAATATCCGAACACATTGACACTTGCAAAAGCGCCAATGGCATTGAAATACCAATTGAAATGCCCATTTTGGGGCCACGGTTGAAAACTGCCCGAGTTTACCAATTGAAGGTTCGGAACTTGTGTCGGATGATATCCAACATTATATGGATAGCTTTCTAGAACATTTGAGCATTTTTTATATTCTTCTGGAATGTTCTAAAGGCTAAGTTAATCTCAATGACGATAATCTCTCATCTCAACAATCATAATGCTACATCCGAAAAGGATTCTAAAAGGTGCTAGAAGGTTATAAAAAGCTAACTCATATATGTGTGATACCATTCGAAACAAGTGACGAAACTTTCGATTGTAAAATTCGAGAACAGCTAAAAAGTCGCCAAGTTTCCAAAGGAAGTATAACCTCGTTTTAGGTCCATTGAGTCCTTATCAGAAGACCCAAGCACTCGCAGCCACGGCGGCAGAAACAATGAACAATATGGCATCGGAATCGCTCGCTAAGATTATTGCAGCCGCGGGCGGTCTGCCCAAAAACGACGTTATTGTGAGTGATGCCAGCGCAAAGATTGCCGCAGCTCAAAAGACTGCGCAAGATGCAATGGACTCGGCGCTAGCCATCGCAAAGGCGGCATACATCGCAGCTGGTGCCGATCAAACTGCAATCAATGCCGCGAGCGCCGGAGCTGAGACGGCGATCAACGCCGCGCAAGCCGCTTCCGCGACAAGTATTAATGCCGCGACAGATGCCGCGACAACTGCGATTCAAGCGAATTGATCTTGATCTTGAAATAGGTCACACATGCAATTGAATCGAAGATCGTGATATATTTATTGTTTTGTTTGTTTGTTTGTTTGTATTGTTTGTTTGTTTTACTTATGACCGTAAAAGTGTTTTTAGCATCTGGATTGTTTACTATATGGTACGTAACAGAATAAAATAACTTCAGTTATGGACTTTATCGCAATTTGACATAACAAAAAGACATGAAGTAGACATTTTTGAAGAATTCGGCGTAGCACTTACCTACTAGCCGCGAATACTGAATGATCGTGACGCAATTCAGTGCGTAAGATAACGTTCCTTTCAATTAACCGCCAACTTCCTTCTTTCAACTTCCTCATTTTCCAGGAAGTAAGGATTTGAATTTGTTTACTCCATATTTTCTTCAAGAGCCAATCTTCGATTCATTGGCTGGAATGAATAGACTTGAGTTCCGTGTCCACCTCAGAAACCTTAACTATTATTGCACTATTAACACGCTACAAGTTTTAAGAATTGTGCTTGTACTTACTCGGGAGGTGCCCGAGGTGACAATTTTTTTCCGGCTGACGGCCAAATTGTTTTCTGGATAACTTTTAAGGGCCTTGGCCACAAAGCTTAAGTCTCTGCTTTCAGTATGGTGTTCTGAGTTTTTTTCAAAAAAGGCAAATGGTCGAAAATCACGGATTTCTCAGGCAAAATGGCGCCAATTCAAACCATATTTTCCGATTTTGAATGTTTTTGCAGGTTTTACATAGGGATTTGTCTCTGTTTTTGTTATTTATGTGTTCCTCAGTCATTGTATTTTATTTGTACAAATTTTCTGAATAAAATTGACATACATAAAAGACAATTTGATAGTAAAACTAACAGAAGAGAACCAAAATTGCATGCATAGTATGCTGACAAGGAAGACTCACCGATTGCAGAAAATATGATGGATAGGAATTTACCCCATCTTGTGGGCATTCGAACGGTAGCAAGCTTTTTTTCCCCATACGTTACGAAAAAAAAGTTAGCCTGATACGGAAAATTGGAATTTTACAAGGAAAATGCGAAAAAATCCGACTTCAGAGGCCGTTTTCGGGCGTTTTTGTCTATGAAAGTGGCAAAAATAATGTCATATTCGTGTTCCCCGTAACTTTTTGGGTAAGATAGCACATTTTTCAGAATTTTTTGAGAAAAAAATTTTTTTACGATTTTTTGCTACCGGGTGAAAAATCGTAAAAAATTTTTTTCTCAAAAAATTCTGAAAAATGTGCTATCTTACCCAAAAAGTTACGGGGAACACGAATATGACATTATTTTTGCCACTTTCATTGACAAAAACGCCCGAAAACGGCCTCTGAAGTCGGATTTTTTCGCATTTTCCTTGTAAAATTTGTCTGTTATGTATCTCAATTTTGTTCAGAAAATTTGTACAAATGAAGTGCAATGACTGAGCAACACATAAATAACAAAATCCCAAAGAAATCCCGAACTAAAACCTGCAAAAACATTAAAAATCCAAAAATATGGTTTGAATTGGCGCCATTTTGCCTGAGAAAACCGTGATTTTCGACCATTTGCCTTTTTTGAAAAAAACTCAGAACACCATACTGAAAGCAGAGACTTAAGCTTTGTGGCCAAGGCCCTTAAAAGTTATCCAGAAAACAATTTGGCCGTCAGCCGGAAAAAAATTGTCACCTCGGGCACCTCCCGAGTTAGTCATAAAATTTATAACTCAATACCAACAAGTAGAGTTTCTTTCAAAGGTATCCGTGACCTATTGTCAAAGGGTTCCGTGTTCTTTTGAAAACTAATGTCCTTGTGTCACATTGGCTAACTGAAAATTTCCGTTATTCAAAATTTAATATCCCTTCAAATTCCCGTTATGCAGTGTAAAAGTTGCGTGTCGACTTCAGTTCTTCTCGTTGTCATCCGGGGCGGTTTTGGAAACAGTTTTCAAATTGCTTCAAGTAATAGACATGTGATAGTATAACAAGAATGCGCTAACAATTAACAAGTGCAATAACAACTTTGCGTGATTCATCGCTGTAATCTTCATTACTGAGAACGAAATTCCAGTCGAATGTTTGTCACTCGAATAAGGTACATCAAAACACAAGTTGAACTTGTAAAATGCGGATTTTTGGCCAAAATTGATCACTTTAGTAAAAATTCCATAGTGCACCTGCACCCGCGGCTACGCCGCGGACCACACCCCAGATCCAAGATTTTCCGGAAGCCATATCTCCGAATAGGATCATCAGTGCAGGCTGAAACCGGTACCAATCGTCTTGTCTCACCGAGAGGAAGCGATTGACGTATCACACGCCCAGAACGGAGGGCCGATCGAAAACTTCACGTTTTCACGTATGTCACTCCCAAATCTGACATTGATAACCCCTAAAATCATGTGTTTTGGGGGGGGGTCCGGGAGATTCAAAAACGGGAGATTCTTATCATGGGGAAAGGAGCTTCACCATGCGACTTAGAGGGACCCGAAATGGAACTTATTGACGGGATACGAAAAGGATAGTTGTCGTTTTGTAAACGAAAAACCCTTAAAAATACCTTTACATGTTTATCGTACAACTTAATATGCAAAAAATCTCGGTGAAAGTCAACTCGCACCCATCCGCACTCTAGAGCCAAACAACCCTTATAAGGGCATACTGAAGGATTTAGGCTTGCGACTCGAACAACCTGGGGCCAAATACGAACTTAGTCTTAGGCTTAAGCTCCCGAACAACCCTTATAAGGGCATGTCTTGGAGTGGCTCTAGAGCGTGGATGGGTGCGACTTGTGCCTTGCGAGTTGTATGGGTTGCGAGTTGTGGTGCCGTCAAAATCTCGACGCTACCGAAGGTAGCGCCGCGAAAAATTTTGGCCTTTTATAGAGCGGACCGATCCGGATCAAATTGGACCGGACCGCGGGGTTGAGCGGACCGGACAAAACCCGGTCCGTTGCCATGCTTTACATGGCATCGGACCGTATCTATATATGTCCGTTAATTTTTAAATTTCAAATTTCAAAAAAATTTATCTCCGATATTTTCAACTAGCTAAGGGGGCTCCTTTCAGGAGCCAATTTTTCGGAAAGGACACATGCGCAGGGTTGGGTTGTGCGTCCGTCGCGG
This sequence comes from Ditylenchus destructor, assembly GCA_022814885.1. Lineage (NCBI taxonomy): Eukaryota > Metazoa > Nematoda > Chromadorea > Rhabditida > Anguinidae > Ditylenchus > Ditylenchus destructor. The sequence continues at coordinate 50,031 of JAKKPZ010000262.1, forward strand.
CCGTCGGCTGCTCCGTCGGTCACTTGAAATGGCTCATGTAAGCCATTTTGGGGTAAATCCACTTTTTGGCCAAAAAACCACTTTTTGAGATCAGCCGCAAAAATTTTTCTGTTTTCGTCTCCGCACGCCCATCGGTGCATTTGGAGCCATCATTCACTATCGTAGCGGGCGATCTTAGAGGAATTGTCTCAAAAAATAGAAAATATGGCCAAAAAAACCACTTCTTTATATCAGCCGAAAAATTTTTCGGGATTCCTACAAACCGTGCCGAGACCCAATGTGAGCTATCGACCGAAAATGAGCTGTAGCACACCCCTGTAGCGGTAGATTACAGCGATCTTGGAAAATTACGCAAAGTGACAGACAACGTTCACTTATCATAAGAATAAAAAAGTTTTGAGAGCTTGATGAAAAATATCATGTCCACTCCCGGAAATCAAACCGAGTATCGACGTTATAGTCATTGGCAGCAGTTTGAAATTGCTCCAGGTAATCGGCATGGTGATACAGTAGACTCTGAGATTAACGACGATCAAAGGATCGGAGAAAGTCGCCGTTAATCTCAGAGTCGTGTTAATCGCAAAAAAATGCCGCATATTGGAAAAGTTCAGATTTTTTGGTGCAATATCAAGTTTATAACCAAATTTTGGCTAAAAATGAGCAAAATGCAAAAATTGAGTATTTGTTAAAAAATTGCACTTTTGTATGCGAAACATTTCCGAAAAACGTTCTCCGCCGGCCGCATTTGTAGCCGCCGTAAAAAAATTTACGATCATCGTTAATTAGAGAGCTATTTCAATACATTTTGAGGCCGTCGGTCTCAAATCGCCATTAAACTAACTGAATTCAGGTGAGGATTTTCGATGCCACAGAAGTGGTTTTTTGCAACAGAATTACAACACTAACCGCCGATTTCTATCAATAATTATGGATTTAACCCCTGTAAGGGGTCAGATTGTATCATATGCCGTTTAAGAGTTTATTTTACACAACGCTATATGCCACATCTGTGACAAAAGAACCACATTTGTGACTAGAATAATCTTTAGGTCGTTAATCAGAGCACCGTTATCGAGGATCGACTGTAGTATACCAAGAACGTGATAACAATTAACAAGTGCAATAACAACTTTGCGTGATTCATCGCTGTAATTTTCATTACTGAAAACAAAGTGCCTTGAATGCTTGTCAGGTGTGTGTTGCACTTTAACGTAGGAGTGGCATGCAACAACGAAGTGTGCAATTCCAAGATATTCAAGGATTCAATTTGTGTCTAGCCCAATATTTGCGGTAACAAAGGTAAAATAATAAAATCGCGTGCTTTCTAAACCAATGGTTGATTATTGGGAAAGAAATTCTTGGAATAGTTTCGAGAGTAAAGCTTTGTATAAAACCAACATGTTCAATTCCCAAAATGTTGCGTGTCGGTTTCAGTCTGAAAGCAACTAATTAGGTTCTAATTAGTAGTTGGAAAGTCTTTTCAGACTCCCTCAGTCACCCACACACTACCGTTCCATGCCGCTTCTTCTCCGCCTCTTTTCAATCCTTTAAATATGTGACTTGCACATCCTGAAATCAGTTTAAATTTGAATTGGTACTGTATTTTAGATTGCGAATTTAATTTTCGATTGGGAATAGATTTAAGCTCTAGCTTTAGAAAACTTAAGCTTACCTATATGTTTACACTAGCCCTGTATGCTGAGGAAACACCTCTTTCCTCACCATACAGGTTGTGTGGGAACATTTATTTTCTGAGTTTCTTCATGAGAAGATTATCAGGAGATAACGGACCTGAAGATAATAGCCTAGGATAAATAATCCTGGGTATTATTTATTAAGGAATATCGTCCTTGAAATCCTCGGACCCGGTGAAACGGAATTAAAAAATGATATCCTAGATATGTTCCGCTATTTTTGTATAGGATTTCTATGGCTACAACTTTCGCATAGAATTTCGTGTAATAGTGTTGAGACATTTTAATATCATCAGACCGGTAGGAGGAATAACGGTGTAAATGTTTCCTAAACGAATTCCAAACATACTTATACTATACAGTCGAACCTCAAGAGTAAAACGTCTAAGCAAAGTCTGACTGTACCTGTTATAAGAATGCTCTTATCAATCGGCCCTGTATAAGAAAATCTTCCGCCCAGCACTCCTTGACCTGGCTATGACTAATCGGAACTCCAGAGCCCTAATCGGCATCCAAATAGTTTGCTTCTCTCTATCGATGGGATCATTCACCACTTTGGCTTCATTCCAAGCGAATGTCTAAAAGTTGGAACATAAAATTTTCTTCATGTGTACACTTTGATATCATTTATGAAAATTACGGTAAATAGTTAATTTTCAGAAAAACTCCTGCAGTCATGAATATCCGGAGAATCTACCACAGCATTGAGAACACAATCGGGATTCTTTCCCTGATCGCCAACGTGATGCTGCTCTATCTCATTCTCACAAAGTCGCAATTCCGAGTGAAAGTGTACAAGACGATCATGTTGGTGACATGTCTCCTGGATCTGTTCTATGGAATCTTCTGTTTCATTGCGCAACCGGTAAGAATTTGAGAATGAGTTAATAAGCTCAAGCTTAAGTCCCAAGTAATGGCTTAAATAAGATGTGAAATTTGGGCTTATCATTTAAGTATGGTTAAGCCAGGGCAACGCTAGGCAAGCTAAACCGAAGCTTGAACTTACTCTTAAACCTTAGCTTAAAGCTACTTAAGTATGAGCTTAAGCACACACTTAAGCTCAAAACTATTCTGAAGCTTAGCATATGACTTAGATAAGATTCCATAGGACTGCCCCAGCGGCTTCGCCGCACGGCGGCGCCCGTGCACGCCTCGCTCCTTTATGTTACGCGGTGTGGGGGAGCGGCAGAGAAAGAAAGAAACACTCTCTCACCCTTCGCTGAAAAGAAGGGAAAATCTGAGAAGAAGTTCAGAGCCAGACGACAGGAAAACGACGAAATAGTGTGCATTTTTTGAAACTTTGATGAGTCATAACTCTCGATAGAAGCGCGTATGGGGCTGAAAATGGTACCAATCGTCTTCTCTCGTCGAGACGAAGCGATTGACGTATCATACGCCCAAATTCGAGCGCAGCATGCCCCTTATTCTATTGGGGGGGGGGGGACATTCACCTTGCGACTTAGAGGGAACCGAAGTGAAATTTGTGCTTATCATTTAAGTATGGCCTGGTTAAGACCAGGTAAGCAAAACCAAAACTTGAATTTACTGTTATACCTATACTTAAGATTTCACTTAAGTTTCGCTTAGCTTACCCTTAAGCATAAACTATTCTGTAGTTTAAGCATATGCCTTGTGTACTGTTGTCTAAGATTGTTTTAAGCCCTTCTATGAGTCTTAAAATTGTGCTTGAGCGGCATAGCTCTAAATGTTTAACATTATAAAAGTTTATAAAAACTTCAGACCGTATTCGCGGAAAGCGGCTATATGATCGTTATGGCGGACGGATTTTTCTCTTGCCGATGGGAGTTCTTCGATCATTTCTGTTGTACCATATACTGCACTTTTATCCACTTGACTTGCATGTACGCTCTATAAAATTTGCTTCTTAACTGCTTGTCTAAATTGTACATTTTTAGATACGTCGTGGCCATGTTCGTCTACCGTTATTACATAATCTGCTGTCAAAACGGGTAAGCTTTAGCTTTTGATTTGGCAACATTAAGCCATTTTACCCAGTTGCACTTTTAACTTGGCATTTTGTTTGTCTTCCACTCAGTTTTTAGTTTCTACCAGGTTTATGGCAGTTTTGTAATATCTTTCAGTTTATATGAGCATTTACCTTAGCGGAAATTTAAAATGTCTCAAATTTTGAAGTCAGAAACCGAGTCCAATGTGTTGCATAAAGTTTCCACGTCATCACTTATTGTTTCATTTCAGCGAAGGATACATCAGAAGCATAACGCCCGTGTTTTGGTTTGCTGGCCTCTATTGCTTCATGCAATCCACAAACGCGTTTTGCATGTACTGTCTTGGCCAAACACCGGAATACCGACAAATTGGTCTAAGAGTTTTGGATCACAACAACTGGGAGTACGACCCACAAATGCCACCGTACCCAACCGTTTCTTTTGCTGTAAGTTGCAATATAAAACTTGTAATTCCTACGATACTCTATGGCCAAGAACTCCTAAGGTGCGCCTAAGGGAAGAGCCTGCAAAGGCGGCTCCTATTTGGTTACTGTGATTCTGCCCTTACTAAATCTGCACTTAGCAGTCAGATATTCCGAGCTACCCACTTTAAGTCACCCATGTTTTCGAGGTCCCATTCCTCCTGGATTACCGAATCAAGTTGAATTTGTGATCAATAACAACGAAAAACGCGAGCCCAAATTCAGCTTAGTGTACCCTTATCATCCTTTATTAAAAATTCACTTTCGGATCTATGCCCAAAATAGTTTATAAGCGCATAGAAGTTTCGCTTGGCAACTACTTGGTAAAGGTCAATCCTCAAATCCCAGGGCCGATTAACTGCATATTGTCAAGATTTTGTAATAGAGAAGCCATTCATTTACAATTTGAATTTAGACCCAACCGAAGAACATATTGCATCACATAATCTACCTGTCATCAGTCACTGTCGGTAAGTAAATTTTTTTATACTATAGCTTAGTTTTATAGAAAAATTTTCAAAAAATATTTCTCTAATCTAATTTACGGTTTTGTAGGATATACAATCATTATCTTCTTCCAATCCTCAATTATGCGATATTTGGGCCGGCACGGAAAGTCTGAGCATGACTGGGGCGCCGCCATGCGGCGAAGCCGCTGGGTGGTCCTATGGAATAAAATACTATGTTGTTCGGACAGTTTTATTTGCGGTTTCCTGCGTGAAATGGTACACCTTGATCGAATTGTTAAGTGTGCACAAATTGTATTAGACAAACATTTAGCAAATTCTACTTATGTATCGAGAATTTAAACAATACAAAGAGGTCCGTCACAGCTTTTAAACCACATATTTGAGTTTCTCCGGTCTAAAATGGCGTCAGTTTTTTTCTTAAGTTACGATTAAACCTAACACATTCAAAATTTTGCCATATGAAGTTGTGACCAAATTGTGACCTGAATATGTAGTGCATATTGATCACACATACCGTTTAGTTATGAATTCCATAGGACTGCCCCCGCGGCTTCGCCGCTTGGCGGCGCCCTTGGTCATCCAGGATTTTCCGGATTTCCGGAAGCCATAAATCCCGGTACTCGCAAGAGTTGACGGCGAGACCGGTACCATTCGACTCAGCTCACCGAGAGGAAGCGATTGACGTATCACACGCCCGGATCCGAGCGGCTAAACCCCCAAAAACTGAAAATTGACGTTTTCTCGGTTTTCGTGGCGGGACCACCCTCATTCTGACATTGATAACCCCCCCCTAAATTTCTAATCCAAAAATATACTTCTACAATATTCTATGGTATTCAAGCGAAAATTATTGACATGAATATAAAGAATCGCTAAACTGTATGCGCATGTATATTCATTTTCTTTGAAGCAGCAGACAGATTTTTAGCTGTTGCTTATATAACAGAAAATGTGATTACAACTTTTGAATTATGAAACTATTCATAATTAATACTGTCAGCTGATAACGTTCACAAAACCATCACTAATAAATCCGTGCGATTCGATAAAAATGGCTGGTCAGTGAGTCGTAAAGTGCTATTTGTAGAAAATCAGATTAGCACACTATCTTTGTGTGTTATGAAGTCTACCCCAGTCCCGCACGAAATTGGATTCTGCATGGAAAATTTATACTTTATTATTAAAATTGCAACATTCTTTACTCAATTCATACCCATAAGTATTCTTATGAATGTTTGGAGACTATATCGTATTTTTATAATAGCCTTCGACGAGCCGTTTTAGCGTTTTTATATGTTCGCACATATTATATAAAAGGTTACTTAATCACTCTTCACCTCAAAGCCCATCTTCCCCGTATGAGGTAAAATTACGAACCACATATTAAACTTATTCAGGAAAAAAATTTGTTAAGCTAAATATGTAGAATTCTATAACATAATTCTATATAACATCTAACGGAAAGACCAGCTATCGTAATTCAATATTTTACTTATAATTGAAAAAGAAGTTATTGACAGTCTAACAGAGAAATGAATGGGCTATCCAACGGTATATAACACTCAAGAAAAGCTTTGCTCTGGATGAATAAAAATTGGCTTTCAAAAACCGAAAAGACTTTCCCGCCAAACCAATATTTACTTTTCGCTGATGAATGGAACTTGTACACTCGGATTCTGAGGGTGTCTTCATTCGATGCCATACTTCTTAAATTTTAAACAGTTATCGAACAGACATGTTATACATTTTCGGAAACTAGACAAAATTTGCTACAACTAACACAACTGACACATCGGAACGTAACGCCAAAAATATAATTTTTGAATACAATATATTTACTGCCAATAATTAGTTATCACCCGTTAGTCAATGACCAAAGCTATCCATTTTGATGGCCAGGAACAAAAATGAACAATAAAGAGTGTGTGGTATTTTTTTGCTTTCGCACGATTTTTGATTCCTAATCCACCTAAAATTCCACGTACCTTTTCTGGACCTTCGATTCACATGCTGAAGATTTCCAATCGAAAATTTCGATTCGAGAATTTCAATTCTCGATTTCAAATCGAGAAATGAATGAAACTGATTGGAAGAGACCGGTTTGGTGACTGCATCGCTGGAAGAGGTCGAAGTGCCGACGCTGGAGTGAGCCATCTTCATGCACTTGTAGGCGCGGTACACGACGCACTGGAACGACACATTGAGAAACTCCACGAATGCAATCAGACCGATGATCACGACAATTGCGACACGGGAGTCTAAAAAAAGAATCAAATCATAGTGTCGGTTCAATTTCGCAATATTGAAATTCAGCCATATTGTCAAGGCGACGTGTTTAGCTATCAATGATGCCGCTGACGCTTCACTTTGGTCGGTGGATTGAACTTTGATCGACTAAATCACACGTGCAATGAATCATTCGTGATGCTTATATTATATGATTCCAATTGATTTTGTTTTTATTGCAATATTTCTATAAATTTGTAAAATTTTTATGGAGCTTATTTGATGACTCAGTTCGTAGCATAAAGTGACTCAGTTTACAGTTCTCAGGAACAGCCCCATCTGTCGGCCTGCGGCCTCCAGGAATTCAGTCGCAGCTCCATTTCGGAACTTCAGCCCCAATGAGTTGAATATGACCTTTTCCTTGTGAGAATAACATGATCTCGTGAGAACAAATCTTTAAGTTAAAGATTTGTTCTCACGAGGTCATGTTAACCTGAGCTCAGATTTGATTCAGCAACATCGAAAATCCGCGAGAGCACAAAATTATCCCCGTATATGCTTTGGTTCGAAAAAATGTCATTTTTGGCCAAAAATGTCACTGTTTAGCCATAAATTCCATTTTTTGGTGGGTTGTACCAACTTTTTTTGCTTCCCCGTAATAACACGCCGAGTTAACCATGAGCTATCATCAACCCCATAACTAACTGGCAAAGTGGGTTTCCAAAAGTGCCATTTTTGCCATTTTTTTGTAAAAAAATTCAACTTTTTTCTTTCCGTAAAACAGGTCTTTTGCAGGTGGATTTCTATTTTGTGTTTTGTATATAACTTTCATTTAGCGCGTTTGAATTTAGCGTTAAAAAGGCATAATAACGTTACGAAATAATACGGCACTTATTGTGCGTCACAGAGTATTTCTTTAAAAATTTCAACGAAAATTATTATTTTATAAGTACAGTGTTTTGCTAAAACTTAGTCCCAAAGTATACTATACATCTAATAAACTCTCAGGCCATGGAAGTGTTCCTAAAACGTGTTTTAGTACGATAAAACAAAACTTACGTTCAAAATAAGAAACAGCAAATATAGCGACGGAATCCGCTTCTTTTCAGCGAAAGTGATTGAGACATAGCATAGGCTGCTGATGACGTAGCACAGGATGCTGACCGCATCTACCCAACACAGAAGGTGAAGAGAGCCATGATGAAAGCTCCACGCTGAAAAATTAAAATAATGAATCCCTTATCCCATTATTTCTAATTTGACCAAGTCGCTGAGACAAGGACTTTTTCCATGATAAAGTATCTTTTTGCGTAAAAAGATCTTACCAAAAAACATTTTCATGAAAGAATTTTCACAAAATTTTTTTCATTTCAGAACTTTTGGAAATAGATTTTTTCTTAGAACCTAAAAAACTTTTAGCCAAATTTAGTGAAAAAGTTTTCGATTAGAAATAAAAGTTATTACGTTAAATCCATGATATGAAGTAATAAAATTCTCAAACTATAAATTCGGAGGAATTTTTATGTAATCGTGAAAAAGTATCCACAGACAAATTTATCGCCTCGGGTTTGGAAGTGGGATGACGGATTATAGCGAAATGATGCGTGTAAAATACTTACGTTGCCGAGAAAAACATAATAAACAGACACGATAAACAGTGTGTTTGGATCGAAAAGGAATTTTTACGTTGCATTGCTTTCATAGGAAAAGCTCAGAGATCAAAAGAAAACGTTTTAACCCTTCTTTAAAATATTTTCATAAAAAAAGTTATATATGTTGCAGTTAATATTGACGCTAGCTACAGTAGTTATTATTGATGCCACCGGCTCGGTACAGCTCGGCCCAATTCGGTTTCCAAAAGTGCTTGGACACGACATGAAAACATGCGGGTACGGGCAGAGCCCATGCCGATATGGGCTCGGTCCAGCTCGTGTGAGCATGCCCGTAGAGAGTTCGGGCTGGAATACGGGCCGCGTCAACATTAACTAGTTAGCGTCAATATAAACTGCAATTAGAATGCAACCGAAGAAAACATTTTAAGAAAATTGAAAATCGATCTTTTCTAATCGATCTTTTCTTTGTGTGTTGCGGCTATTAGGCTGCCATTTGGTTCGTTGGGATGACTTATCCGATTGTTTTCTCGCATTATTACAAAAATTGCTTGGCTTTTCCTTTTCTCAATCTTCGCAGGCAAGCGCTGCCGTATTTTGTAGTATGTGTAAAATTCGTATTTTTGGACAAAATTGGTCAAAAGGGGGACCGAGTCCGACGGACTCGGACATTTTCGGCCGTGCCCATTGGGCGCGGCCGAGCGAAATTTTTGCTTTTGTGTGCGAATATAAAGCGCGACTGATGTTTTGTTGAAATCCGTACGAGGATACGTTCGAGAACGGTTATATAAACTTTTATTTCCCTCTTCCACAATCTGTCAACTCACTTTGTTTCCTTTCCTTCTCACCTGTCAATCAACAGTAAAAGGCAACATTCCATCCTTGTTTTCCATTAAACTTTATTCAAACAAAGAGGGAAGCTCTGGCGAAGTGTTCCATAATTTTGGTTGAGAGTTGATTCAAACAAAAATTGATGGCTTTGGATTTGCTCAGGATTTCTTGATTAATGGCTCTTCGTTCCGGTTCCGAGTCTCGAGAAGTTCCGGATATTTTCCCTGTTCCGATCTAGAATAGTTCTGATTTTCTTATAATTTGCAAGTCAAGTAGAACCGTTATAAATTCCTTGATATTTTATTTGATTCGATAAACGATAAAAAATATTTTTAATATACTCTCATTATTTACTGCAAAAAATAATCTTCTGAAATTTTTGTTTCTTATCTAATGTCCACAAAAAAGTTGCCACTATTGCTAATTTTGCACTTACCAACAACTACACTTACTAACAAACTTTGGTTTATATAGATCATAAAAATTTGTTTTTTTTCCAACTTTTTCTGCCGATTTATCAGTAAAAGTTGCTATTTGTATTCGATCGCTGCTTGACAGTTATTTGACAGTTATTTTTAATCTAAATAATTTGTCGACCTTAGGAATGCTCGGTCAGTGCCAGAGGTCTGCAAATCCAAAAGCATGGCTGTTTCTCCTAAAGAGGCCTTATTCTTCGCGTAACAGTTTCCATGACCTGGAGCGATCAGCTCTGACCCGATCGACTCTCGTCTCAAGACTACACAAAATACTCCTCCGATCAAATGGCGACAATTCCGTTCGAGCAACTTTCCGTAAGTTTTATAAAATTCAAGTTCAAAAACCCTTTGTTGTTTTCAGCTGAAAGAAGTTTCGCAAATTCTTCAAAAAATTCACCTGGCCCAGTCAGCGAATCCAAAGGAGAGCAGAAAACCAGTTCCGGAAATGAATCCTTTGAAGAGAGAAGTGCTCAAAACGTCAACGAAAGTTGCCAAAGGGTCGGAAGAATCGAGCTGGTCGACAGAACAATCGACGTTGGTAACGTGGAAAGAAGCGGCGAATTCATCGACGGATCTGAAGAAAACCTGGACTCGGAAAAATCCGAGGAAGCCACAAAAACGGGTAATGTTTTTGGTGTTATTTTGTTGTCCATAGGTTGTTTACTATAGCAGAATCAAGGAATAATTTGATAAAACATTTCTGTTGTCCAAATCTCTAAAGCCGGAGCAAATTAGTAATTTGCGAGTTAGCCAATTTTGGTCTATGATGAGTCTATTTTTGACCATTGATTCTTGCTTTTCCGGGTCGGTTTACTCGGACATTTTTGAAAAAGAGGCAACTTTAAAGTCAATCAATTGAGTGAATTTCCGACTACAGTCGACCCAATAATAATACACCCAACCCGATAATCGGCCCACTTTTTTTCTCCAAATTTGTGCCGATTATCGAGGGAATTTTGTATAGAGAAAATCCTTCCAGCGCAAAGTTGTGCCGATAAACGAAATTTCCTATATTTTTTGCCATTTTTTCAAAAATGTTTAAAATTTGAATTCCCGCCTAAAAAATTTCGAATTTTTTTCTGAATTTTTACAAAATTTTTGGCCAATTTGACGATATTTTAGCAAAATTTTGCAAAATTTGGTCAAAAACAGGAAAATTTTGTATAAAAATTCAAATTTGCGCCAAAAACAGAACCATTTTTCTTTGTGCGGATAAACGAAAAATTTTACATGGAAAAATTCACTTTCGTTTCGCAAAACATCTGTGCAAATTATCAAATTAATCGCCACAAAATGCCGATTATCGAGGGAATTTTGTATGGAAAAAGTCCGTTCCAGCATCTCAACTCCGCAGTTTTTTCTGAATAAAGGCCCATTCTTGACAATTCAATTCGCATCTGATTTTGTTGATTTCAGAGAAAGCTTCAAAATATTTCTTCACTTTGTCCGTCGGTGCTGGTGTCGGGCTGCTGCTTTATTACACGTACTTGGCTGCTATGAAAACGTTCGTCGATAAAGTGGACGTTGAACTAAAGATCCTGGATCACGAATACGGCGCCTGTCTGGCAAGAAAGAGTTACCCCTTTGAGGATTTCATTGAGAAGTTGCTGAAAAGCGGAAACGTTTGTTTTATTTTCTTTCTTGAATACAATTTTTTTGTTTTAATTCCAGGTGAAGCGGATTATCCATTTCCCTACGCACAAGAAGCTGGTGGTTGTGGTCTCACCTGGAACAAACATTGAAGGTCTTCCGGTATGTATGAATCTTGAAGTTAGGCTAAATCAGGAAACTAGCATTAAAATCTAGGCATTCTTCGCGGGAAAACTGGACAGGTTGAACGTAGCTGAATAAACTACTTATTTGCTCTAGAGAGGATTTTCTTAGCATTGCTTGTAGGAATAAAACTTGAAGCTTATTTCGTCAGAAGTTGTCATCTACAGTCTATCCTATCTAAGATGGTACATATAGCTAGGTGTAAAAGTATCCATGTGCGTAGGATATCCAATTGTCCTGAGGTTGAAAACTTCAATACACAGAAAAAAATAGAGAAAAGATTAAGCCTCAGCTCAAGCCCCATATAAGGGATCAGATTAAGCCTAGACCCAATGCTAGCTTAAGTCTAAGCATAAAAATGCACTTGTAAGAGTTGTTTAGCTTAAAGGTTAGAGATAGATTAGAGAAAAAGAGATAGTGAGAGTTTAGGGGAAACTAATCAGTTACCATCTGGAGAAATAGTTAAGGCGTCGTTGGAAAACCTGGGATCCTGAAGCGAATGTTGTTGTTCCCCATCCAAATAGCTTATAAATTTTTAATTTACAGACAGGAAAAGAAGCTATACCTCTGAATCTGTTCAGCACTCACGGAATACACGCACTCAAACCAGCCGCTGTTGCTCGCGAAGTTCGACGGTGACATTCTTTATTGATTTTTTCATCTTAAGTATTTTTATTATAAATTTTTAGATTAGAAAAACAAATTGGCATTAAATCATCTGGCGCAGTGCCCATCGAAGTCGTTGGACATGAGACTGAGACACCGTGGTACAGGTGAATTGCATTCGAATAATAACTTATCTGTGAGCTGTAAAATTTTTGACCTGTTACCCATGAAAAATTCCTGAAATTTTTCCTATTTCCGACCATGCTTTCTATTCCCCAAGGCTTTGGACCCTTTGTGGGTTTTGGATCCTGGGTTTGAATCAGGCCTTATTTTTTCCTAAGATACATCCTTAGAATCAGAACGGCGGGGGTCTCATTCCACGAAAATGTTCATTTTAGGATCTTCTGTGTTTACTTTTCTGTTTTTACGTTGCTTTAGGGTCCAATTCAAGGGTCGACGTTAAAGGCCCTTAAATGGCTTATCGGGGTCTTAAGTACTTTTGTAGGCTCTTTAAAGGGTTATAAAGGGTCTTCAAGTTCTAATTAGACCCAGCTCTTTTACAAATTTATTATTTCAATAGAAAGACCTTAGCCTCAGCTAAAGGGTCTTGAAAAACTTGAAAAAGCATTGAAGGGAAAGAATCTATTTTAAGAAAAGAGATGGAACTCGTTGAAGGATTACCAGAGCTTTTCAAAAAAACTTTATCGAATCCCACACGCAGGAAATCTCTGCGCTTCTTTGGCAGTTACCCCATACCGTTGAGTGCAATAGCTTACAGTGACTTTGCTAAATACACTCTATTTTAGCATGCCTCTCTTCGTGTTCATATTTGGCGTTATGCCGTCCATGGTTTTCTTGATAGGGCGAAAGGAAAAGAAACATTGGAAAGCCGCAACCATTGCGGCTAGAAGAAAGCCTCTTTAAAAGAATTTGTTTTTTCATTTGTTGAGTTTAGGTTTAATTTGGTTGCGGCATTGTTTACCGTTATGTGAAATAAAATATGTTTTGGTGAAACTAATTATATAACATTGTTTATTTTATTTGATTTAATGTCTTTGACCTATTTTTATTGTAATTATAAAATGTTGGAATGAAAGAATATGTGGAATTGAAGGAATGCAAAGTCTGCGTCGAATTCCAGCGTGTGCGCAAGTCCGAGTGCTGTTCCTGAACCATTCCTATGCCGCTTCTACTTCGAGCACCGATGCTTTGGCAAGATTGAATGCGATTTCTCGAATGAACTCCAGGAACGTTCTTCGATTCGATGACAGAAATTTGGTTCAAGTGGCGTTTCTGAGCTTACGTAAGTACCTTTTTGGAATTCAGAGCTCAGTTTTCGATCAAGTTGGATTCTTGAAAGAAGTTTATCACGTTCTTGCACTTTAAGAAGAAAAATTTGCAACAGTTGTCTGTTTTATAATAAGTTGATAAAAAAATTTTAGAAATGAAAACACACTCTTGAGAATAATCACAATTTTTTTTCAGGAGGAATACAAACCGCCGTCCAAAATTCAGGAAGGATGAAAAAGGAAACCTCTTCAACGAACATCTTGGGCGGCTTTTTTAACTTCGAGAAATTTTGCGACAAAAATCTTAAAGGAGTCGATAAAGAAAAATTGAGCGAAGACGAAATGAAGGAAATCAAAGGTATACCATATTTGCTTCTAAAAACCATATAAGGTTATAAAAAATAATAAGCTTTTTAAAAATCAATGTTTATTATATTATTTTAACTCACTCTGTACTCAATTCAAGCCCAAGTTTTGAGATCAAACATTTGAGTCTCACATTCAACTGAAAAACATTTAAGTCTCACATTCAACTGAAAAATATTTAAGTCTCACATTCAACTGAAAAACATTTAAGTCTCACATTCAACTGAAAAACATTTAAGTCTCACATTCAACTGAAAAATATTTAAGTCTCACATTCAACTGAAAAATATTTAAGTCCCACATTCAACTGAAAAATATTTAAGTCTCACATTCAACTGAAAAATATTTAAGTCTCACATTCAACTGAAAAATATTTAAGTCTCACATTCAACTGAAAAATATTTAAGTCTCACATTCAACTGAAAAATATTTAAGTCTCACATTCAACTGAAAAATATTTAAGTCTCACATTCAACTGAAAAATATTTAAGTCCCACATTCAACTGAAAAATATTTAAGTCCCACATTCAACTGAAAAATATTTAAGTCCCACATTCAACTGAAAAACATTTAAGTCCCACATTCAGCTGAAAAACATTTAAGTCTCACATTCAACTGAAAAATATTTAAGTCCCACATTCAACTGAAAAATATTTAAGTCCCACATTCAACTGAAAAACATTTAAGTCCACATTCAACTGAAAAAATTTAAGTCTCACATTCAACTGAAAAATATTTAAGTCCTCACATTCAACTGAAAAATTTAATCAATTCAAGTCAAAAAATTTACCATTCAACTGAAAAATATTTAAGTCCACATTCAACTGAAAAATATTTAAGTCCCACATTCAACTGAAAAATATTTAAGTCCCCACATTCAACTGAAAAATATTTAAGTCTCACATTCAACTGAAAAATATTTAAGTCCACATTCAACTGAAAAATATTTAAGTCTCACATTCAACTGAAAAATATTTAAGTCTCACATTCAACTGAAAAATATTTAAGTCCACATTCAACTGAAAAATATTTAAGTCCCACATTCAACTGAAAAATATTTAAGTCTCCACATTCAACTGAAAAATATTTAAGTCCACATTCAACTGAAAAATATTTAAGTCCCACATTCAACTGAAAAATATTTAAGTCCCACATTCAACTGAAAACATTTAAGTCTCACATTCAACTGAAAAAATTTAAGTCCACATTCAACTGAAAAATATTTAAGTCCACATTCAACTGAAAAACATTTAAGTCCACATTCAACTGAAAAAATTTAAGTCCACATTCAACTGAAAAAATTTAAGTCTCACATTCAACTGAAAAATATTTAAGTCCACATTCAACTGAAAAATATTTAAGTCCACATTCAACTGAAAAATTTAAGTCCACATTCAACTGAAAAACATTTAAGTCTCACATTCAACTGAAAATTTTAAGTCCACATTCAACTGAAAAAATTAAGTCCACATTCAACTGAAAAAATTAAGTCCACATTCAACTGAAAAAATTTAAGTCCACATTCAACTGAAAAATTTAAGTCCACATTCAACTGAAAAAATTTAAGTCCACATTCAACTGAAAACATTTAAGTCCACATTCAACTGAAAAAATTTAAGTCCACATTCAACTGAAAAAATTTAAGTCCACATTCAACTGAAAAATTTAAGTCCACATTCAACTGAAAAATATTTAAGTCCCACATTCAACTGAAAAATATTTAAGTCCACATTCAACTGAAAAAATTTAAGTCCACATTCAACTGAAAAAATTTAAGTCCACATTCAACTGAAAAAATTTAAGTCCACATTCAACTGAAAAATATTTAAGTCCACATTCAACTGAAAAATATTTAAGTCCACATTCAACTGAAAAATATTTAAGTCCACATTCAACTGAAAAAATTTAAGTCTCACATTCAACTGAAAAATATTTAAGTCCACATTCAACTGAAAAAATTTAAGTCCACATTCAACTGAAAAAATTTAAGTCCACATTCAACTGAAAAAATTTAAGTCCACATTCAACTGAAAAATATTTAAGTCCACATTCAACTGAAAAAATTTAAGTCCACATTCAACTGAAAATATTTAAGTCCACATTCAACTGAAAAAATTTAAGTCCACATTCAACTGAAAAAATTTAAGTCCACATTCAACTGAAAAATATTTAAGTCCACATTCAACTGAAAAAATTTAAGTCCACATTCAACTGAAAAATATTTAAGTCCACATTCAACTGAAAAATATTTAAGTCCACATTCAACTGAAAAATATTTAAGTCCACATTCAACTGAAAAATATTTAAGTCCACATTCAACTGAAAAATATTTAAGTCCCACATTCAACTGAAAAATATTTAAGTCCACATTCAACTGAAAAATTTAAGTCCACATTCAACTGAAAAAATTTAAGTCTCACATTCAACTGAAAATATTTAAGTCTCACATTCAACTGAAAAAATTTAAGTCTCACATTCAACTGAAAAAATTTAAGTCCACATTCAACTGAAAAAATTTAAGTCTCACATTCAACTGAAAAACATTTAAGTCCACATTCAACTGAAAAACATTTAAGTCCACATTCAACTGAAAAAATTTAAGTCTCACATTCAACTGAAAACATTTAAGTCTCACATTCAACTGAAAAAATTTAAGTCTCACATTCAACTGAAAAACATTTAGTCTCACATTCAACTGAAAAAATTTAAGTCTCACATTCAACTGAAAAAATTTAAGTCTCACATTCAACTGAAAAATTTAAGTCTCACATTCAACTGAAAACATTTAAGTCCACATTCAACTGAAAACATTTAAGTCTCACATTCAACTGAAAAAATTTAAGTCTCACATTCAACTGAAAAATTTAAGTCTCACATTCAACTGAAAAATTTAAGTCCCACATTCAACTGAAAATATTTAAGTCCCACATTCAACTGAAAAATATTTAAGTCTCACATTCAACTGAAAATATTTAAGTCCCACATTCAACTGAAAAAATTTAAGTCCACATTCAACTGAAAAATATTTAAGTCCCACATTCAACTGAAAAATATTTAAGTCCCACATTCAACTGAAAAATATTTAAGTCCCACATTCAACTGAAAAATATTTAAGTCCCACATTCAACTGAAAAATATTTAAGTCCCACATTCAACTGAAAAATATTTAAGTCCCACATTCAACTGAAAAATATTTAAGTCCCACATTCAACTGAAAAATATTTAAGTCCCACATTCAACTGAAAAATATTTAAGTCCACATTCAACTGAAAACATTTAAGTCCCACATTCAACTGAAAAATATTTAAGTCCCACATTCAACTGAAAAATATTTAAGTCCCACATTCAACTGAAAAATATTTAA
The DNA here is from genome assembly GCA_022814885.1 of Ditylenchus destructor. Lineage (NCBI taxonomy): Eukaryota > Metazoa > Nematoda > Chromadorea > Rhabditida > Anguinidae > Ditylenchus > Ditylenchus destructor. The sequence goes on from JAKKPZ010000262.1 coordinate 67,185, forward strand.
GTCCCACATTCAACTGAAAAATATTTAAGTCCCACATTCAACTGAAAAATATTTAAGTCCCACATTCAACTGAAAAATATTTAAGTCCCACATTCAACTGAAAAATATTTAAGTCCCACATTCAACTGAAAAATATTTAAGTCCACATTCAACTGAAAAATATTTAAGTCCCACATTCAACTGAAAAACATTTAAGTCCCACATTCAGCTGAAAAACATTTAAGTCTCACATTCAACTGAAAAATATTTAAGTCCCACATTCAACTGAAAAATATTTAAGTCCCACATTCAACTGAAAAATATTTAAGTCCCACATTCAACTGAAAAATATTTAAGTCCCACATTCAACTGAAAAATATTTAAGTCCCACATTCAACTGAAAAATATTTAAGTCCCACATTCAACTGAAAAATATTTAAGTCCCACATTCAACTGAAAAATATTTAAGTCCCACATTCAACTGAAAAATATTTAAGTCCCACATTCAACTGAAAAATATTTAAGTCCCACATTCAACTGAAAAATATTTAAGTCCCACATTCAACTGAAAAATATTTAAGTCCCACATTTTATTTAGTTTTTTACACTTCCCCGATTTAGATTACCTACGAGTGGCCTTCTTAGCGTTCGTCGCTTTGCAATTGCTGTTCATCCTTTCCATGGCGCAAACTTATTGGATTTGGTCGAACGAAAAAGAACTCAAGAGCAAAGTTGAAAAGCAATATGGGTCTTATCTCAGCTCAGAAAGCATTCCTTTCGACGATTACATTGAAGAGTTGCTCAAAAGCAGAAAAGTTCGCTTTATCTTTTGATATTAAATGCAGTTCTTGATCTTTTCATTTCCAGGTAACACGAATAATCCATCTTGTTCACTTCCAGAAAGCCGTCGCTGTGCTCAACCCTGGACTTGTCATTGACATTGATGACGTATCGGTGAGTAATATTTTTTTCTTGGATGATTTTGCACAAAAAATTGTCCTGACGGACCTGTGACGGCCTTTGCATTAACTAACCGAATTTCCAGGCTGGAGAAGAAGCCGTCGTTCTGAATCTCGAGAATAGCGCATGGAAAGTGCGAAGTTCGGCCCCAGGATTTGCTCAAGAAGTTCGACGGTATGCCAGTATAGATGCATTTCTATTACAGAGAGACATGAGGTTTAAGATTTTATTACATTTTAGGATTGAAAAGCAGATTGACATTGAACCGTCCAATGAGGTTCCCATAAAAGTGGAGGGAGAACAGCAGATATGGTTCACGTAAGTTTTGTTCCAGCTTTCAAAAGAAATTTATTTATGACTAAATTTACCCAAAATTAACCTTAAAAACTATTTGATTTTCAGGTGGATTCTGTTCACCATATTCTTGGCCGGAGGACTCATTTTCAAAAGAAATGTTAGCAAGGCAAAGGACATAGTTCGAAAAAAATTTTTAGGCCTTAAAACAGTTTAAGCGAAGTCTGCTGCGATAATAAGAACTGATAGTTTCATTTTTATCTGCATTATTGTTCCAATTTTGTGTAATTTATGTTAAATAAAATAGGTTTGAATCAATAAAAAATGTTGATATATAATTGTATGATTGTTCCATATGCCGAAGATTCGCCTTCTCATTTACTTTTGATTTGACTTTTTATGAATGAAAGAATATGTGGAATTGAGGGAATGCAAAGCCTTCGTCGAATTCCATCAGGTGCGCAAGTCCGAGTGCTGTTCCTGAACCATACCTATGCCGCTTCTACTTCGAGCACCGATGCTTTGGTGATATTGAATGCGATTTCTCGAATGAACTCTAGGAACGTTTTCCGATTCGATGACAGAAATTTGATTCGGGATCACCCCAGTTGGGGGAGAACCAGTTGGGGGGGATAGTTGAGGGGGAAACGTTAACCCACCCCCCCCCAACTGCGCGGTAACCATTTGGTTCAAGAGGCGTTTCTGAGCTTTGGTTAGTAATAAGTATTAAGTAAGTGCGTTTTTGTGGCTAAAAAACATATCGCAGCTTAAACTGGACCTCATAATACAAAATTTACGCTAGAAAAGACGCTTTCTGGAATAGCCTTCCTAATATTTTATGAAAACTATCAATTTTTTGTTCCGGCACCGTTTTCTCCAGTTCAAAATTTTCTGAGATTAGTTTTTACTCTCCGAATGTGTTTCCTTGGCTTTGTTTTTAAGAACATTCAAACCAGCGCGATTATTTAATTGTTTGGCGGAGTGTTCACAATATTCCTTTCAAATAAATTAGCAGTAGGAAGAGCGTTTGTTGTCTCTTCCTTTGTTTACAAGTCAATCTTTGATCGACTCTCGGTGTTATTTACCACGTGGAATTTTTTCTTAATAATTGTCGAAGTTTATTAAAGTGTTTTTTATATTTTTGGTTCTAATATTTCTTCTAAAACCTCTTCTTACTTGAAGTTGATTATCATTATTTCTAGAAGAAAATTTTTAACTTTAAAATCAAAGGTGAAAATGCAAAATAGCAATAATATTAACTGTAATTGCACTCTTAATGTTCTTTTAAAGCCACCCTTGCTTTGAAAATGAAAACGTTAACTCAAATTTATAATTTCGAAAAACTTTACAGGATTAAACACTGATTCTTGGATGTTTTACATATTTTCTGCCTTTTAGATTTTATTCCTATCCTTAAAAATGCATTGAAGTGTGAAAAATGGTTGTTTGAATTTTCGAAAATGTTTGTACAATATTTTCAATAATCTTCTATTATAATTTTCTCTAATTCTAATTCAAAAAAATTTAGCTGATGCTTTGTCTGCGCAGAATATCCCTGAATGCAAAATCTCGGCTGTTGTTCCTGAATCGGACCTATTCATCCAGAAATGATTCCATGGTCAAATCCACTGCGATTTCTCGACTGATCCACAAAAAGTTTCTCCAACAAAATGACAACAATTCACCTCAGGCGGTTTTTGTGTTTTTCCGTGAGTCAGTTTTAATACACGAAGTTTTAGAATGCCACAAAACGACGATCGTCTTGTGTGGTCCGTTGCTTCCTTTAAAGCATGGCATTGTGCGAAGGCATCGTTTGTCCGATCTCAAGTTAAGTCAACTAAGAGACGTCTTTGCGCTTCGCAGCAATGCAGGCAAAGGACCACACAAGTCGATTTTTAGCTTTGTGACGTTTTAAAGCTCTGTGATTAATTTCAACTTACTCCTTAGCTGAACAGTTATATTTTCAGAGCAAAGAGGAGTAAGGACTAAAGTACCTGAAGACAAGGACAAATCCGCCGACGAGAACGAGAAGTCGGCTGAGGAAAAGTCCTCAGATGACCAGGACAATTCTGATGCAAAGACATCCGAAAATGAATTCAAATTTGGTTTTGGCCCTTCTGGAGCGAAACCGAAGAACAAATGGGAAGAAAGCATATATAGAGCTCTGAAGGAAGGCTACATGAAGTCAGGAAAGTCGGAGGAGGAATTTGAGAAGAAGCTTAAGGAAATCAATCCTGATAAAGGTGTGTGTTCTGGGACTTGTTTTAAATATTTTAACTACAAAATTTCGTGCTTATTATGAGTTATGATCCTAGGGGTGACCCTTTCTTGGCTAGGACCCTGATGGGGATCTAGCACAAGAGGGTGATTATTTACTTTAAGCTAGTCTTACTCAAACTTAAATCCTCTGTCTCACTTAAACGTATCTAATTATATAGCGCAAAGACTTAGCTTCAATTTAAGCCATTACTTGGGATTTAAGCTTAATCTTGAGTTAGATTTGGTCATTCTACACTTATATGGCCACTGTCCCTGTTTAAGGATAGAAAGGCGAAGAGTAGTCAAGAAAACCTGAGAAGAACCTCATATGTTGAGATGGAGCCTTGGAGAATCTCGGATGATCCTAAAAAATTTAAACTGTCTTTTTTCTACAAATTATAGCGATCTGTTTCAGTTCGACGACGTCTGCTTTTCTTCAATCTTGGAGCTGGTGTGTTGTTTGCATTTATAATGTACACCGTTATGTCGTCCTTTCAAAAGCCGTCGGAAATGACTCACGAGTATTCGTCGTATCTGACCGGAAGAAGCGTTCCCTTTGACGAATTCATCGAAAAGTTGCTCAAGAGCGGAGAAGTGATCTAAATTTTTTATTATTATTTATCATTTCTATATCCATTTTTATTCCAGGTGATACGCATTGTCCAATTTCCTTTGAAAAAGAAAGCGGTCGCGGTGCTCTTTCCAGGAGCAGTTATTGACGGTGTGCCGGTGAGATAGATTTCTGCTGGAAATTATTTACTATTTATGAAGCTGCCTTCATATTGGTCAAATTTTTGATGAAAATTGGTTTATTTCGTCTTTTTGGAGGGTTATGGCTAAAACGGTCTCGCAAAAACGGCCCGAGATTTTTCGTCCATTAATTAAGTTAACTAAGCGCAAATTTAAGATTAAGCTTTGTAAGTGCGCTTTGTAAGCGCATATAGCTTTAAATGATCCTAATACTTAGGCTAAGACTTATAGTTAGGCTTAGGAGTAAGCTCAAACTTAAGCTTTTGAGCTTAAGCCTAACTGAATGTGAGACTTAAATATTTTTCAGTTGAATGTGAGACTTAAATGTTTTTCAGTTGAATGTGAGACTTAAATGTTTTTCAGTTGAATGTGAGACTTAAATATTTTTCAGTTGAATGTGGGACTTAAATGTTTTTCAGTTGAATGTGAGACTTAAATATTTTTCAGTTGAATGTGAGACTTAAATGTTTTTCAGTTGAATGTGAGACTTAAATATTTTTCAGTTGAATGTGAGACTTAAATGTTTTTCAGTTGAATGTGAGACTTAAATGTTTTTCAGTTGAATGTGAGACTTAAATGTTTTTCAGTTGAATGTGAGACTTAAATGTTTTTCAGTTGAATGTGAGACTTAAATGTTTTTCAGTTGAATGTGGGACTTAAATGTTTTTCAGTTGAATGTGGGACTTAAATGTTTTTCAGTTGAATGTGAGACTTAAATGTTTTCAGTTGAATGTGGGACTTAAATGTTTTTCAGTTGAATGTGAGACTTAAATGTTTTTCAGTTGAATGTGAGACTTAAATGTTTTTCAGTTGAATGTGGGACTTAAATGTTTTCAGTTGAATGTGAGACTTAAATGTTTTTCAGTTGAATGTGGGACTTAAATGTTTTTCAGTTGAATGTGAGACTTAAATTTTCGATCTATTTTTCAGTTGAATGTGAGACTTAAATGTTTTTCAGTTGAATGTGAGACTTAAATTTTTTCAGTTGAACGTGAGACTTAAATGTTTTTCAGTTGAATGTGAGACTTAAATGTTTTTCAGTTGAATGTGGGACTTAAATGTTTTTCAGTTGAATGTGGGACTTAAATGTTTTTCAGTTGAATGTGGGACTTAAATATTTATCAGTTGAATGTGGGACTTAAATGTTTTTCAGTTGAATGTGAGACTTAAATATTTTTCAGTTGAACGTGAGACTTAAATGTTTTTCAGTTGAACGTGAGACTTAAATATTTTTCAGTTGAATGTGAGACTTAAATGTTTTTCAGTTGAACGTGAGACTTAAATATTTTTCAGTTGAATGTGAGACTTAAATGTTTTTCAGTTGAATGTGGGACTTAAATGTTTTTCAGTTGAATGTGGGACTTAAATGTTTTTCAGTTGAATGTGGGACTTAAATGTTTTTCAGTTGAATGTGGGACTTAAATATTTATCAGTTGAATGTGAGACTTAAATGTTTTTCAGTTGAATGTGGGACTTAAATGTTTTTCAGTTGAATGTGAGACTTAAATGTTTTTCAGTTGAATGTGGGACTTAAATATTTATCAGTTGAATGTGGGACTTAAATGTTTTTCAGTTGAATGTGGGACTTAAATGTTTTTCAGTTGAATGTGGGACTTAAATGTTTTTCAGTTGAATGTGGGACTTAAATGTTTTTCAGTTGAATGTGAGACTTAAATGTTTTTCAGTTGAATGTGGGACTTAAATGTTTTTCAGTTGAATGTGAGACTTAAATGTTTTTCAGTTGAATGTGAGACTTAAATGTTTTTCAGTTGAATGTGGGACTTAAATGTTTTTCAGTTGAATGTGGGACTTAAATGTTTTTCAGTTGAATGTGAGACTTAAATGTTTTTCAGTTGAATGTGGGACTTAAATATTTTTCAGTTGAATGTGAGACTTAAATGTTTTTCAGTTGAATGTGAGACTTAAATGTTTTTCAGTTGAATTTAACTAGTCATTAATCAACTAATCATTTAATGAAAATTTGGTCAGATACCCTGGACTTCTGACGAAATTTTTATGCTACGAGTATTTTTTGATCCAAATTAAAAAATTTCTAAAGCACTGGAAATTAGATAAAAAGTCAAAATATCAACAGTAATTATAGTGTAATGAATTAAGTACATAAAATATATAGATATAATGAAAATTGCCCAAGAAATACAAACCAAGTCCGTATTTCATTGTTCTAAAATTTAGATCGAAGACAGAGCCGTAGCCTTGAATCTTGAAAGCAGTCAATTGCTTCAGAGCCCTTATGGATTCGCGCAGGAAGTCCGACGGTACTTTGAATTTATAATTTCCAGGTTTAAAAGTAGAAGTTTAAACTTCAATATTTTAGGGTTGAAAAGCATTTTGGTCTTGATCCAGCGAGCGCAGTGCCGATCGAAGTCGTTGGATTGGAATCCATGGGTGTGGGAGGGTATTTTAATTTGAATGTTATTAAAACTAATTAAATTATTAATAGGTTTTTAAATTAGTTGAAAATTTAATTTCTTAAGAAATTATAACCTTTCCCTGATAATTTGTCTCCTTTGGCTGTATCTATTATATAAGTTTTCCGTAGCCATCACTATGAAGAAATTTTATTTGAAGACGAAGGTGAGCATATTTTGTGTTCGACTTTACTCAATCACATTTTCTTTTTTGGGATGGGTGAAAGCAAAGAATTTTTATGGAAAAATTTGAGAATAATGTATGTTAGATGCCAACCTTGGCTACAATTTTGAGAGTTTTCTAAAACATATTAGTTTTTTTTAGCTTTTTTGCTAACATAATTCATCTCCAATAGGGAAAAGTGTTGACTGTGAAAATTTTACTCTAATAAGGCCCCACTCAAATTTTTTTACCAATCTCTAGAGGAGACCCCTGCCGAGTAATCCCCCTCATTAAAAATTTTCAGTGGCCCCTTTTAACCCCTTTGGCATGCAATTATGTTTTGGCGCAAATTCAAATCGCCATTTGCCTACGCGGAACTCTTATCTACGGCATTTATAGCCTTATCATAGAAATAAACTTTTATATAGATGATTCTATATCTAGAAATAGGTTCCAGGAGCCTCTATGGAATTATAAAGGCTAAATTCCATAGTCTTCAGAATGGAACAAAGAAAGCCACTTTGCACCTGCAAAAAACCTGTGCCTTCAATATTTTTTCAAAAACTATATTCCTATTTTTTCTTTACAAATTATCAATCAATTTTCAGCTTGCCAGTCTTTTTCCTGCTCTTCATCGTCATGCCGGCGCTGTCGTTCTTCGGTACTCGAGCCTTCTTGAAAATGGTCATGAGCAGTGTGCGCAAAGGAAAACCGAAGCCATAGAACGATTATAATAATGATTACAAATGCTATAGTGTATAATAAATCTGAAATTTTTTATGTCTCTTCGACGGATTTTGTAATTGTATTGTAACTTGATTGATCCTG
>JAKKPZ010000263.1:0-74395 GCA_022814885.1 Ditylenchus destructor
AACTAGACAAAATTCTGAACACTATAGCGAAAACCGGATCTTATTTAGACAGTTTTTATGGATTTTAGAGCTAATTTTGTAAAAGTCCGATTTTGAAAAATGTCGATTTTGGAGAAAATCGGTATTCTTTGGCTGACATTTGACTGCAGATAACTCTAAAATCCACAAAACCCGGCTAAATAATGTCTGGTTTTCGCTATAATGTTCAGAATATTGTCTAGTTTTATCTGCGTATAAGATTATGCAAGAAGACTATCAATTTTATGAAAATTTTGATAATTTCTGCAAACACACCTGGTCAAAATTTTTGATCTCGACCAAAAATTTAAAACCCGAATTTTTGGCATTCCAGGGGAGTATCGGATAAATACTCATGCTGGGATCCTGGACAAGGCTCTCGGCTATATTACTGTTTTTACAGCTCCGCCGGAGCTCTAATTTTGGCGGAGTTCGCATTATGTCAAGTCGAGGTGTAAAATTTTCGGAATGGAACTTGTACACTCGGATTCTGAAGGTGTCTTCATTCGATGCCATACTTCTTAAATTTTAAACAGTTATCGAACAGACATGTTATACATTTTCGGAAACTAGACAAAATTTGCTACAACATACAATTAAATATAAAATACAGAATGCCAACTTTTCGACCACTGGCGGCAATTCAAATCAGTCTCGATTTTTTTTGCCACCCGTTAGTTTTCACATTTTCGTGTTAAAACTACTTGCAGATTTAAAAAAATTTTTGTGAGAAAAATTTTGATGAGTAGTCATTTTTTTCTAAGTACAAATTTAAGGCCTGGACGAACATACTTCGTAGGTGAAATATTAGTCCGTTCTTTTTAGTCAAAATTTAGGATCTAACAGTTGCCTTATTTTACGTTTTTTATAGAAAATATGCCAACTCTGGGGCCCTAAATGCCACTTAAAAATAGAACGGACTAATATTTCACTTATAAAGTATGTTCGGCCAGGCCTTAAATTTGTACTTAGAAAAAATTGACCACTCATCAAAATTTTTCTCACAATTTTTATTTTATTTTGGCGATCAGTTTCCGGCCCTCAATTGTACAGAAATCTGGCGCTCAATTGTCGTAGAGCCCTATAGCACAGACACAAATTAGAATAACAATGACAATTTTGTGTGTTTATAAAAACTAATGGTATTTTGCAAATATCCTTCAGTAATATTTGCTTGTATAACTCGTATCCAAGTGCTATCGAAATTCCGTCAAATATTGTGCAAAGTTGAAAGAAACAGACTAATAAAATAACATCCTCTTGATTAAGCAATGATACTGTTGAGTAAGGCCTGATACCATTTTCTTCTTCTGAGTATCTACAGGGTGCAAAAAAGAGATATTTCGAAGGATTTATATTTTTTGCCATTTCTTCCTTCTTTTTCTGAAATTTGTGACCACTGTTCCGAAATTTCATAGAAAAAAATAAAGCATAGATGACATTTAAATAACAGTACACTCTAACCTATCTCTCTGACATATTTGATAGATGTCGGGGGAGGAGGGGCCGGTTTGCAACTTTCGCTGCGCATCTCAGATCCGGGCGTGTGATATACCAATCGCTTCCTCTCGGTGGGCCAAGACGATTGGTACCGGTCTGGCTGGGAACATCGGCGGTTTCCGGAAGATATGGCTTCCGGAAATCCAGAAAATCTCGCGGCGAAGGCCGCGGGTTTTCCCTTCTTGTATTAAGTAAAGCTCTGGATCACAATTCAATAAAAATAGAGTTTAGCACATAATTTTGGCGATCAAAATCAGTCTGTTTGATTATGCCGATCGTGATCGCTCACAATAGTGCAGATTATTGATGTTCAAGCTATCGAGTGAATGCATAAAAATTTATTGAGATCAAAATACATAATAAAACAAACAAGAGTTGACGATTTTATTGAAACGTCGGTTATCCGAAACTGAAACCGGATAAATCAGTTAACCAAAAAGGAAACCAAAAAACGATTGGTTTTCGGTTGTTTTTGATTTCCGTTTAACCGACAACTCTAAACCAAACACGTCGGAAAGCTCCGCGAAAAATGGATTACTAGTACCGTAGTAAGGTGCGCAGGAGAACCTCATGAAAGATAAATAGTAGACATTTCTTTTGTGAGCTGACTTGTTAGCTGCGTAAATATAATAGAGTGCCGAGTTGAGACTCTTGATCAGCCTCGCAACTTGTGCCACAGACTTGTCTCGAAGTACGACCAGAAGCTGGCAAATGGGCACCGGAGTTGTGATCGACATGATAATTGGTTCCACATCTGTGTCTAAAAAATATTTTTGAAAAAGACATAATTATTTTGGCATTAAACGCTTTGTTCATAAATGGACAGTTTTTAAAGAATCTCGTTTTTTTTTTAAATGGTCTCCATAGCAAACTCGTAGTGCCTAAATAGGATCCAAAATTACGAAATTGGTTATAACTTAAAATTAATTTAGAATTTGTCGGCGCAGTTTTTGTTCTTTTTATGGCAAGTACGCGTTTATTTCAACAAACCATAGGTATAACATAATTTGTTTAAACGATCCTTGGAGCGAATGGAGTGGCGCAAAATAATTATTTTTGAGATTCTAGACATCTAGAATGTTCTAGAGCGTGACGAACACATTTTTGTTCGCCACAGTAAAACATTTATATTTCATAAGTTTGCGATGTGTTTTTTTAAACATGTTCTACGAGAAGAGAGGATGAATTTCGAACAATGTATTTTATCTCTAATTTTCTAGAATGTTCTAGAAGCACTTTTATGTTATGCTGGCCTTACAATAGCGAAATATCTGATGTGTGATGAAATTTCATCACACATCACCCGCGTACAATAGCGAAAAATCTGATGAAAATTCTGATGAAAAATCTGATGAAATTTCATCGGGCGATGAAATTTTCATCGGGTGCTTACAATAGCGAAATATCTGATGTGTGATGAAAAATCTGATGGGTGATTCTGATCAAACAAAAGTTTGATCAGATTTGTGGGGAGATTTTTTTCATCAGATTTCATTTCCATTTTTGGAGCATTTTTCGCTATGTTGGTCATAAATCTGATGTTACTCACTCCATGTCAACTTTTTGTCTAGATTTCAACGCGTTTTTCAGAAATTTTCTAACTTTTCAGTTTTTCACTCAAAAATGCACTTTTTTCAACCACCCTAATTTTCATCAGATTTTGGGTGCATTTTTCGAGCTTTTTCATTGTGGTTACCATATGTCTATTAAATATATTGCGTTTTTGTGTAAAATTTTTTTGTTCTTTGGTACAAAAGTGAAATTTGTAGCTTAATTTCATAATTCCTTTGCGGTTTGTAGTGTCTGCTGGTGTCTCTAACATATTGTTTGACTTTTAAGAGACGATTTTAAGGGACGATTTATTTCCATATCTTATCTCTTTGCGTTGTCTCTCTCCTTTTGTCTTTTTTCTGTTCTTGTCTTCTATTTCCTCTTTTTAAGACATGAAATCACCGTTTTTGATATATTTTTTTGAATTTTGTATAATTATAAATGAGTATTCATTTTTTATTGTTGGATAAAGTTAGTGAAAATGAGATAAGAAAAGTAAAGTTATGGAAAATTGTATTGAAAGACAAGATTTTTTTGAAAAGGTAACGTACATAGCGAAACACGGTACAAAAATGGAAATAAAATATGTAGATAAAATAACTGCTATATTTAACACTGGAATATTTCATCAAATTTTTCGCTATTGTAAGCGGGTGATGTGTGATGAAATTTCATCGGAATTTTCATCGGAAAATCTGATGAAAATTAATTTCATCAGATATTTCCTGCTTGTAAGAGGGCATGGGCGTGCGTACAATCAGGGGAAATCTGATGTGTGATGAAATTTCATCACACATCAGAATCGCCCCTGATTGTAAGGCTAGCATTAAAAATGGATATATCTCGAAATAGAAGTAAGTAATCGAGAAAGTGTCATGGCATAAAATGTCATTGAGAAGAAACTTTTTGAAAAAATGAAAAAATTTCTAGAAGCTACTAAATTAGTAAAAATGCGTGTGTTACGTGTTATATAGCTAAGATTTTATGCTGAATTCGAATTTCCAATTATTGACGTGTTTAATTAATAGATTAGTTGTTTTTTTTACTTTTTTGACGCCAAATCAGCCATAGCAGGCTTGGAAAACTAAATTAAATTCAATATATTTTTCCTCGATTTTTTACAGCGTTCGCTATTTTCTAATTGTTCCTCCCCCACCAGACCGGAGTACAATCTATCGGTCAAAATAGGGTATATCGGGATAAAAAATTGGTGTTTTACCTTGATTTTTTGAAATTTCGCAGCACCTATTGTGAAATAATGAAAAACTGAGATAAAACACCCATTTTTCGTGGTGATATACCATATTTTGATAGCGCAGATCGATAGATTATATCTCGGCCCGGTGTGGAAGGAACAATTAAAAAATCTTTTAACTAATTATACCGACCAAGGCTCGACCTGCGGACCTTTTGTGACGGATGGCAAAAGTCAACTGAAATGTTTAACAAAGTCAAAATCTTACAAGTGAGATCATATTTCATTATTTCCAGCCGATTATTGTCCTCTCTTAAATCGATAATATTTTTTACGTCAGCAAATCCAGTGTTGTGTGTTGATAATGGGCCGAAGTGAATGTTGCGTTTATATTCCTCGATTAAATCAACTTTATGTAGGGCAGATTTGTTAGATGCCTAAAATACCAATACTCAGAGTACTAACACATATATTTGGAGAACAATTAATTACCTCTGTGAATATGCGGATTTTAATGTTATGCGCGGTCTGACGAACAAAATTGTCAATAAAAACTGGGTCAAATCGTCCACCAATAAAATAAGCCTAAAATTTCTACTCTACTTTTCATTATTTAAGTGTGCCTATTTGTCACTATATTACAAAATGTCTCTCTTCCACAGCATTATGTCCCTTCGGACGACAAATATTGAAGCTGTCGTACAGTCCGTCGACTCGCGATAAAGTTGAACAATTCACCTGGAATTATTATATTATCGTATTTCCTCTAAAATAAGCCCCCCTATAATAGAAGCCCCCTATAATAGACACCCCCTAGAGAAAGAGAAATAGTGTGTAAAAGTGAGAGGTTAGAGAAAAATTTTGCCCAAATTTAGGGGATTGAAATATTATAACCCCCGGGGGTTATATTAGAGGAAATACGGTATATATATATTTGGTATATTTGTATGTGCTTTTGTAAAACTTCCCAACTGAATACAGGTGATTATGGGACGCATTAACTAAATTTGATTGACTGAATTGATAACTTAAATGGCAACAAATAAACCACAAGGAAAAATTTTTTATATTTCGGAAAATAAGAAGAGTGTAACGGTTAGAAAGAGTTTTAAAAGACTAAAATTTTACTATTTTAGTTTTTATCTGTCTAAAACAAGCCTTTACAAACTTTTCTCAAAGTTACTTACGCTTTGTTACAAACATTCGCTCACTTGCTATATTTTGACTCATTTTAATTTTTGTATAGAAAATATACATAAAAGGCACCCATTTTTTATTCCTTTTTTATTAAACTCTTACCGTTAAAGCATGGGAGCTATATTAGCGACCTGTGTCTCAACTCAGGTTATTTAACTCAAGCTCACAGTCTAGCACTTAGCCACTTGCGCACTTTACAAACTTTTATCATTACATCTTACCATTGCCAAGATGAAGTTGTCTTCTTCGGAGTCTAATTCATCATCGAGCATCAAGCCAGCATCTTTCAGCGACGACATCCTTCTATCTTTCCAGAAAATTTTTTGGAAAGATTCAATCAAAAACTTTTTATCCTTTAATAACGTGCTAACAACTACCGCCGGATATGATTCGTGGAAAAAATCAGAGTCTAAATTATTTGAACTGAAAGCGATCATAGAAAAAAAATTTCAATTAATTATTACCCTAAACCCTCTAAGTTAATCTCTGGCAGTATAATTTTCCATCTACCCTCGGGGAAAATTAGGTTAATCAATTTCCAACCTAATTTATAGTGATAAAATTAGTTTTAGCATAAAATTAAAAATATCCAGTCGAGTCTCTATATAACGGCGGTCTCGGGACCGGCCAAAATCGCCGTTATATAAAGACCCCCATTTTTACAGCTATTTAACCTCCCAAAAACGGGTTTTTTGTACTTTTTTCCATCTCAGACGATAATTTTGCGGTTTTCTGCTATTTCAGGCTACGTTTAATAAATTTTTGCTAAAATGACTAAAACTTAGGAAAATTTTACTCTAAAATTTTCTCCGGCATCGTGTGCAGCGTTGCCTGGAAAAAAAAGAGGTGGACCGTTATATAGAGCCGTTATATAGAACCTCGACTGTATAAATATATTTAACCTGCTGATAAGCAGGGTCATGGAATAAGTAATGAACATACAGGGTGGGCAAAAAAAGGAAATTTGTTCAAATGAGACAAGACAAAAAAATTTTCAATTTTTCCGAATCAATGAGGTCCTCCCCTATGGTCAGAAAACTCGATTTTTTAACCATAGGAGGGACCTCATTGATTCGAAAAAATTGAAAATTTTTTTCTCGCTGAAATTGTGTTTCTCGGGAAGCATTCGACCCACTGAACAACTTTTTCTTCAGCGGTATGGTCGTCTGATACGCTTTGCCTAAGGGTTCGCGACTTTTCAATTTTACTGCAAAATTCCCAGCAAAAATGGTTATTTTTGCGATTTTTGACTCCTCGGATTTTTAGGTTTCCGACATGATTTCGGGCTGATCTTTTTTTGTTAGACGCATACAAGTCTTCTGATGAATATTCAAAAGACCGCTCGTCGTATCCATTATTTATCGCTATTTTACAGGCATTTGAACAAATTTCCTTTTTTTGCCCACCCTGTAATAATGGGGACTAATGCATATTTATAAAGTTTTGGTTAAAATTGTAAAATTTAGTTTACCCGACACTTTGAATATTTTTTTCTCGTCCCTGCTCGATCCTCTTGGATGCCAAAGCATATAAACATAGAACAAAATAATGAAGAATTGTAGCTTTTTATTTGAAAATAAGAAATTAAACGTAGGAATTCGAGATAGAGGAAAATTTAGCGGGCAGGCTGATCTGTTGAGCATGAATTTGATCTGAATATATGTCATAGTACAGATGTAGCTATCGCTTAACCCTTAATTATGCCATATATTGGTTTGGCCGGAAATTCGTGTCGGTGTTTTTAAATATAATTTTTTCTCACGTAACGCAAGAGTGCCTATGAGTGTTATATACCGTTTGATAGCCGAGAGTTTTCTCCATGCAACCATACTTAAGTTATATTTTTGCTTTGTAAAAAATTGTTAGCTATTTGTGATTCCATAAAAAATTTCAAAATCACCAATTTTTAGCTATTTTTATATCTTTTGTATGCAAAAATATTAGGCATTCTATTTCCAATTGTGCAATATTGTAGAGCAAAGCAAAAGTTATTCTGTAAAAGGTAGGTTGTAGAGCTAGACCTTGTCTACAAATGACGCAATGCCGCTTTTTAGAATAGTGCCAAAAGATAAAAAAAATTATCCATGAAAGTTGCTAAAAATAACCAAAAATCAATTTTTTGGGTGTGCTTCCTTAGAACTATCATAAAGTAATGGTTACATGTAATGGTAAATCATGCTATATATGGTTTGAAAGAGGAATGAATGTGCTACCGAATGGTATGTAACACTCAAGAAAAACACCGCTTTAGATTAATAAAAATTGACTTTGAAAACACCGACAATAATTTCCGGCCAAACCAATATATTATTAACTGAGAAATTTTCAAGTCTTGAATGCAGTTTTCGGAGGAGTTGTAACACCTCAATTTTATTGCTTAAAAAAAGAGAAATTTCTTGGAATTCGAAAATTCAGGAATCCGACCGATATTTTGCATCTTTATAGGTTTTTGACCCCATTGATTTCGAATTTGTGGGCAGCTTTGGAATTGGTTTTACTATAAGTATTATAAGTTTGAGTGTAAGACTGAAATCAATGAAGAGCAGACTACTTATAGGGATGAATCATTAGCTAGCACGCATCTAAGCAAACTCGTTGCTATGCGATCTTTGTCACCGAGCGAGTTCCAGTTTATACAAAGCACAATGCGACCTCACTTTGATTGTCAGAATTGATATTATTTGAAGAGAGCGCTTCTTCGGAAAATGCGCAGCAATAATCCGGATTTTTGTGTCTCAAAGATGAGAAAATCTTGAGATTTTCCTCCTACCACCATATTCAATTAGCCATGACACGTTTTTTATTCATAGCACAAAATACACTAAATCTTGTTTTTTTACGACAATAAAATTCGTTAACGCCAGAAATGCATGTGAGGTTAGTCTATAGCTTTTATACACTTTTACTGCGATAAAAATAATTAAAATTCAAGTAAACGGTAAAAATTGTTTTAAGCTACTTTGAAGTTGTTTTTCACCCCTTTTTCATAATACTGAACAATAATTGCGGCTACTGACACCAGATATTTTGTATTTATATTGTAAATGTGCCACATATAAACAACCCTTTATAAACATGTGTTCGCGGCAGTAAGAATTCGCAACAACACATCAAAATTCACACATACTTTTTTCTTAATAAACCTCGAATTTTGCAAAATCGATACCGATAATTGTGGAGATAGATAAACAATTTCCACAACAGTTTGTATTTTTCACGTTAATACATTCGTGATAAATTTTTCTTATACTGCACTGATTGAAATTGTCTACTGATTGATTTGTCTGCAGTAGAAATAAAATAACTTATCTTTCATCGAGGTGATTCACCAAATATTTTTTCATTTTATATAATCGTAATAAAACATCTTACGTCGTGATCTTTCGCGTGAATTACGTAAGTTTTGTTTATGGACAGATTATATTTTTATGTGAACTATTAATATTATAGTAATTCAAAGGATTTCATTAATTGAAATGTATAAGGCGGCTATTGGGAAAAGTTGGCACATAGCTTTATCTGAGTGCGACATCTGCAAAAATACAAACGGAGGAGAGCGGAATGACAGCAACTCATTTACACTTTCCAGAGCCTTGTTTTCCTTATCGATGCTCTGGTTACAAACCTGTGAGCTAGACGTTGTGACTTTTGGAAGTATTGTTCTGTTAATTAAGGCGGCCCTATATCAGTATATGCGTGTCCCGAATCAATAGGCGGAACACAAATTTCAAGGAACTCAGCCTTTTTGTGATGATGTCTGGTTAGATATAACTTTGGCTTGTAAAAGACATACTATGGAATATACGATATATGTGTATTGTAAACGATAATTTCCTGTTGGTGATATTTTTATCTTATAGGGATTTCAGTGGGTTTTTTCCACTTGTTGTATAAAAATTTCTTTATTCCTTAAACAATTTAAAAATATTAGAAATTTCGCTGAGAAACAACGAAAAAATTCTAATTTTCGTAAATTTAACTGTATTTATTAATACCCAGAATTTGAAAAATTGGCCTCTCTACAAATTGTACTACAACCTATTGTACCAACCGGTCAATTTTTAAACCGGCTTGTTGTGCAACCATTGGAATGTGAAATGAAACCTTGTGTCCAATGTGGGCGTCAATTTTCAAACCATTTTGATTCATAATTCAATGAAAGAGATAAAATATTCACTTTCAAAGAGAAATCACTCTCTTTCACCGTACTCTCACTCTTCTCTGTCATCACACTAACAATTCTCTCACTTTCCGACAGCACCCTCTCACCGATCAATTCGGATTCCCGAACACCGAAAACTCTATAGGTCATGTATTGCATGCCTTAAATGTCAAAATGTACCATTTTCGACCTGTCCAAGTTGGTCGACCAACGTCCGGCACTCGAAACAACAAGAAACTGTTACTTGCCTTGTATACACTTGAAATAGGAAAATTTTCATCATTTTCTGGCAACTGGTAAATATATTCTACTGGAATTGACTTGTTTGTATGTGTTTATACCATCTTTGCTCAGCTATGTAGAGTGACCCAATAACGGTACGTGTTTTATTCGCAAGGATGTGCGAATAAAACACGTGCGTTTCATCAATAAATGTGCCTAAAACTAGAGTGAAAATAACGCCAAAATTGGAAATCAGCAAGAGACAAAGAGCCCGGATGCAAAAACACCCCATCATTTACTTCAATTTTCGCGGAATTCCAAGAGCGAGCAGCTCGCGCTTACAACACGCGCGCGGTCAAAACTGTCCTCAGATTCTTGCTCAGAGTGAAAATGAAATCGTATCTGACTTCAAGTTTGATTCGCCGTGAAAAATTACCGTTAAAATATTCCCCGCGTAAAATTTGTCGAAACGCATTACACGCGCGCATGCATTGCGCGCGCGGTCGAATCTGTCCTCACATTCGGATTCAGCGGGGCTGACAACCCCGTGTGCAAATAATTTCGGTTGAATTTCATCAATTATGCGAAATTCCAATGGTTGTACAGCAAAAGGGTTGTACAATTTACCGGTTGTACAATAGGTTGTTGTACAATTTGTATAGAGCCAGAAATAGTTAATAACTAATATGAGAACATACAGTAAATTTCTAAGCTAATAAAAAAATTCTTGTGACATAATTTTGTGATCACTGGATTTTTCCGGGGTAGTGAATAATAAAATCTTAGAATTGTCGCATTTCAAAAAGATTTCTCATAACCAAATGTACTGTGAAAAAGCTTAAAATCTGGAATGTTCTGTTACTCTACCGGAACCAAGGGGGAACTGGATAGATATAATTGCGATTTTCTTCTTTAAACTTTTGAAATTGTTCCAAGTTTAGGTTAAAATTTTTGGTAATTATTCCAGATTCCAAACGCGACGCGTGTCCATATAACATGTCAATATGATTCATCTATATTATAATTGGCTCTCTACATATTGTGCCACGCCCTATTGTGCCACTCCCTATTGTGCCACCGGACAATTGTGCCACCGGTTTATTGTGCCACCGGACAGTTGTGCCACCATTGAAATATCGCGGAAATTGAGGGAAACATGCCGAGATTTTTTGCACCCGGGGGTTTTCGACCCCGCTGAGTCCGAATTTGAGGTCAGATTCGACCGCGCGCGCACTGCATGCACGCGCTGCGAGCGCCCGAGGCGATTTGGCCAATTTTGTGTGTATCTATGGCAATCTATACCTGGATGTCTATACCTACCCCCCTAAATCGACCCCGGGGAGTTCAAATCCGGGATCAGATTTTGCCTGGTCCCAGCACGAAAATCGGGAAATGGCATATTTTTTGCTCTTTTTGCCTGAAAATACCGATTTTTGGGACGATATGAAAAAACTAACTGCAGATTCGGAATCAGCGCATTGAAAAACCCCTAAAAACACATTTTGCTCATTTTCAAAAAAAATTCGATTTTTGCTGATTTTCGGACCATAGGGGGGACCACATGGATTTTGAAAAAATCGATTTTTTGAAAATGTGGAAAATTCTTCTGCAATGAGTGTTTTTAGGGGTAATTCGATGCGCTGATTCCGAATCTGCAGTTAGTTTTAACGTAACGCGTCAAAAATGGCCATTTTCGGCAATTCGGTCAATTGTGCCACCGGTTTATTGTGCCACCGGACAGTTGTGCCACCATTGAAATATCGCGGAAATTGAGGGAAACAGACCGAGATTTTTTGCACCGGGTGTTTTCGACCACTCTGAGTCCGAATTTGAGGTCAATTTCGACCGCGCGCGCGCTGCATCCACGCGCTGCGAGCGCCTGATGCGATTCTATATGCGTGGGGTGGGTGCCGAGCGCATGCAGTGCGCGCCACGCGCATGCAGTGCACGCGCGGTCGAATCTGACTTCAGATTCGGACTCAGCGCGAAAAATTACCCTTAGAACATGGGCCACACATCGAAATTTCGCCTAAAGCTTCGCGCGCTCGCAGCGCGTGCATGCAGTGCGCGCGCGGTCGAATCTGACCTCAAATTCGGACTCAGCGGGGTAGAAAACCCCCGGGTGCAAAAAATATCGGCATGTTTCCCTCAATTTCCGCGATATTTCAATGGTGGCACAACTGTCCGGTGGCACAATAAACCGGTGGCACAATTGTCCGGTGGCACAATAGGGAGTGGCACAATATGTACAGTGGCACAATAGGGCGTGGCACAATATGTAGAGAGCCTTATAATTCTATATTATAATAATAATAAATAGAAAAAGAAGTACATAATTTAACACATTTTCTTCTATTGAGTTAGACGAAGCGTAGATTAAATCTGGAAAAACGAGGGCGCATATCCTATATACTTCAATTCGAGAAAATCGATTAAAAAGATCTCGAGAAAGCAAAAAACCCACAAGTTAATTACAGGAAATAAAATCCGCGTTATTAATATTTTATCACAGTGTTTTGATTGCTTTCCGCTCGCTAATCGAAGTTTGGAATTAATAACCATCGCTCAATTTGCAGAAATTGCAATACCAGGTGGCGACATAATTTCGCGTAATTTTATTTATGCGTTTGAATTGGCGCCATTTCAGTTTAGCTCCCTTGAAAGGGGGCTAACTTAAATATGATAATGCTAACACCTCTAAAATCGTATTCTAGAGGAGGTTAGCAATATCATATTTAAGCTAGCCCCCTTCTAAAGGAACTAAACTGAAATGGCGCCAATTTAAACGCACAAATAAAATTGCACGAAAATATGTCGCCACCTGGTATGTGTTTAGCACAACAATATATATTAAGATTTTAAACTGTATGAAGGCTCCA
Source organism: Ditylenchus destructor (assembly GCA_022814885.1). Classification (NCBI taxonomy): domain Eukaryota; kingdom Metazoa; phylum Nematoda; class Chromadorea; order Rhabditida; family Anguinidae; genus Ditylenchus; species Ditylenchus destructor. The sequence continues at coordinate 12,725 of JAKKPZ010000263.1, forward strand.
AGAATAGATGTATGCTACCTTCTTATGCGACTAGACCTTTCTCTACTCACCTTTGTCAGGAATCACTTATTTATAGTACTGATGTATGCTCAATTTTAATAGAGAAATGATAAAACGCTACCTGCGGATATTCTTTCGACATTTCAAGTCATTTTCTCAGGCTTTGCCTATATTTATTTGCTCTGTGAGCAAATAAAGAAGAAATTGGCATATCTCACTTAAAATTGGCAAAAAATAGGCAGTCTAAATTGTACGATTTTAAACTAAACTATTTCCGAAATAAGTTGAATTCATACATCCCTTGCCGATCTTCGCCTTTAGATAGAGCTCTAAATATTGTAAGTTTCGTTTTACCAATTTTCAACATGTATTTAAAGTGTCAATTACAGTTTCATTTTGCAAATTGACTTTTAATTGGATACCAGGGACTGTACGCCGGAGCAGTTGAATAGGTGCAATTCCACGACCTCGTGAGAACAAATCCCGAATCTGACGTGAGACTCGGATTCAGCACATTCGAAAACGTCCAAGCGCGAAAAATCAGCCACGTAGATGCTTTGTTGCAAAAATGTCATTTTTGGGAAAAGTGGATTTCAAAATTTTCGAAAATGTACCAAATCAAAAAGTAAAAAGAAAAGCGGTCCAGGATTGCCTCAGAAATAGATTGGAAACCTAAAAACTACCACTCCATATGGCCAATATCCTTAAAAACACGTTTCTGTGTTTTGGCGCGAATTGAAATTCTCAAATTCAAATTATTCCATTTTCCCAAGCCTATCCAATGAGCTATCACTCGCCTTGATCTAACGGGTGGATCGCGAGATCCAGGTGGCATCAGACGAACGCAGATAACAGCGCGTTAATATAGTTGGATAAAGTAAGCCTTTTGGTAAGACATAAGTATAGTAAACTTCATTGTATACAGAAAACTAAAACCAAAGCTAGCTGTACCATCTCAGATAAACGCGACTCCATCGGACATAATTAATATTTGTGTTTTCCCATTATTCATTAGCATCAAAGCACCCGTTCAATCTTTCTTTAAATCCTGATCTTATCCTTGTATGAATCGAATAAATTGTTGTCGGCATGACTACTTTTGTCCTGTACTCGCCATCGGCCACCACACATCTCACCGATAATTTAGGAAAGGTGCACATTGTGTAAGAAAGGCACGGGGAATTCCCTCCGGCGAAAGTTGGAAGGGCATTCATATATCGAGAACAGTCGCTAATTGCATCGAAGTAATGCGTGGCGTTTGGAAGTGATTTGATCAGCTGAAATGATGATTATATATTCAAAATTAATTTGTGAAGTCAAATATTTAATTACTATCGATTTTTTGAACGAAATAGTTGCCCTAAGAATAGTAGCTAAAATGCCAAACATTTTTCATGAATTGTTAGTAAAAGAACTAAGACATAGTAAGCATTGGCATAGGACATATTGAAAACTAAAAAGTTTACTTCACGCATGGCAGGCCTTCGGAATAATTCGTATGTATTTTCTTCAAGCGCCGTCAGGTTGAGTTGGGAGAGGTACTTATGGCTATAGCCATCGCGGCCACCCTTCTTTGACTAAAATTTATGGCAGTTAAACCTATTAATTGACAATTAACACGCCATTCAGGTATTTTTTTTGTGCCTTTGTCTGAGTGGAGGAGCAAGCATACATTTCGTAGTTAAAGTAAATATCGTATTGCCTGCATATGTCCCCGTATACCCACGACGATTGGTGGCATTTAATTTTTAGATCAAAAATTCTAAAAGTGTCCATAAGTGTATGGTACCAGAACTATTGCCGATCGACGCGACGGGGTCTAATTACAGGATATACGGAACTACGGATTGTTCTTAAGTAAGCTATAGTATTTAGTTTTTGAATGGACATTCCGTAGAACCATATGCCAAGGCCCGGCAAATTGGGTAATTAAAAGCTAATCCGAAATATATGTCACCACTAATTGTCAGAATAGACTACTTGTTGATTTAATAGTAAAACATTTTAAGTGAAAGGTATTACTATTAAGGAAGTTACTAACCTTTCTAGCCAAATGCAATATAATTGAGTAATCATTTGACAATGTGACTGACTTTGGTTTAACGTCATAGGGCATACTTCTGGTGAAGTGCACCCAAAATGCTACAATATTCTTGGGCCGCACTACCATTTTTTCATTGTTATAGGCAAATTTCGTTAATATGCCTTGTTCTACTAAGCGTCGTATAGAAAATCGCGTTGGCTCTTTATCTAAATTTCGTCATTAGTTGATTGAAATTAGCCTACAGTTTTGACAAGGAAATTTCGTATTTTAAGTCATTTTCGGCCACATTCTGTCAATTCATCTGTCTTTCATGTACAAATAAAAGATAAATCATTCAAATTCTTTCGAACTTGCAAATCGAATAAATTGTTCTAGAAGTCTAATTTCAATTTATAACATGGAAGATACATTTAAAAATCAAGACCTTGTTCCATAAACGTCGTTTCAAGCTTATTGACCAAAAAATATGGCGCCTGAGGAAAATGCAGTGCGGCTTCATGAAAGGCTTTGCCCAGTGACGTGTATTGAGTCGTTATCAACAAATCGTCCCAGTCCAACAGAGCTATGAACTCTGCGCTTTCTCGAAACTCATAGAAACATTCGTGGGCCAGCATGAGCTGTCCGGAATACTCGATTTCCGTATTGGGATCGTAGTTCATGTTCTTGAGGTAGGGGAACCGGATTCCAGGCCTAATGGCGAGAATGCCATCGGTCTCATACGCCTTCATAAGTTGAAAAATAGGAGTCAAGACGCTGTTAACGTGAGCCACCACCAAATCGACTTTCAGGAGTTTATAGACTTCGAGAGCTGTGACCAGAAGTTGCCATTTCTCGAAAGCGAATACTCGACTAATACACATCACCATTTGTCTCTTTTTGCGGTCAGGTGATTTAGGAATTACCTGGGATTAGGTATTATGTAACTTTTCATTTAATCACATTTTTAAAGGAAGCTTGCGAGAAAAGTTTCGCTTTCGGATTAGTTCTTTAGTAAGTTTGTATTTGTTTCAATATACATAACAAATTTTTGAAATACATTTACATATTTAGAACTAAAAAAACCATATTTACTTTTTTTTTGATAAAATTTGGATACCACTCGATATGGAAGTAAGATTTTAGTGGAAATAAATCATCTATCTTTATACCGGGAAAAACAAATTGTAAGAACGCAAAATTCAGAAATTATTTATGATCGAATTTTTAAATTTCACACATTTTGAAAGCACAAAATTTGCGAAATTTTTCCTAAGTTTTTCAATGGGGACTCTAAGCTTTCCAAATTTTTCAGATATTTTGAATTTGCGCTTGCTGGATATTCTCAAACAATAGCGCACAGACGGACACGAAAAAGGGGCGGAGCCTGACTTTGAGGGGGTAAAAACAGGGGGTCCAACATGCGAATTTCAAAAATTTTTTCTCCGGGGGTCTTATCTCACCGAGTAGAAGCCCCGGAGCCAAAAATCCATGGGCCAGGTGAAAAGTCCGTGCTAAGGTTTTGTAACTCTCTATGGGGGGGGGGGGACAAATGATAACTTTCTTGTGCACAGATATTAATCATTTTTAAATTGCTGACAGTAATTAATGAAATTCAGGTAATGCATCGATTCTCATTATAGGTAAACCTCAGAGAGAAACAACATAATTCATACCTGCGTCAATACTGGTTCTTTATATGGTAAGGTCAAATCCGCCATGACTCTTTGTCCAAAGTCGATATACAAAGGCGGCTTTTCTTTGTCATTATTTTTCTTTGAAGTTATCGGTATGTTGCAGGAAAGCACGTAAATGACTAATCGGCAAAGACCCACATAGTCGATTTTTGTGACAGTTGCCGGAACCCAATCCTGCTCAGATACGTTGCCTCGAATACACCGTACGTGTTCAACAATTTCCCATGTGTCTGCCATGTACAATGTTACTAATGTGTCTACATTTGAAGTACCAAAACTAAACACTGATTCTTGAGAATGACATTTAAAAAAGGGTATGCGACAGTTAGTCCCCCGGACAATTAGTCCCCGGGCACAAAGTGACCGGGGACTAATTGTGCCGGGGACTAACTGTCCCCGAGGACTAACTGTCCGGAGGACTAATTATCCGCCTCCCTTTAAAAAATTTTGCATGAACGTTGTTAATGAATGCAATGAACAACGTTAAGTACAAAATGTATCAAATTTGCCAATATATTTGCAATCTTTATCGGTCGTTTGCAGGCATGATTTCACCCGTGAAAGTTTTATAATTGTTATATTGGTATTTAAAACCTACTTTGACGCGAAATTAAAAATTGGAATTTCTATGCTTATAGAGTCCCCGGACAGTAGCTCCTTCCTCCCTTTCAAATTAAGTTAGTTGTAAACACCGCGGCGTGTTTATATGGTTCATAACAATGTTTGGCGTTATGTTTACGCGGCAATTTGACAGGGAGGAAGGAGCTACTGTCCGAGGACTCTATAATTCAAAATTATTTTATACTTGTAATTAAGTGATAGAGAATCAAACCTCTGGCTGTTTGGATACAGAAAGCTGCTATACACAAAAATGTGCCGAAAAGTAGGCTCAACATATGGGATTGGTATGAGAAAAAGCCAATCATACAAAGTAATAGCGCTCAATGTAACTATAAGTACAACATGAATAAATCGCCGTTTGATGCAAGCAGGTCTTTTCTTTTGAAGCTGTAGCAGTGCTTTCTGAAGTCGAATTTCCATCGGTTTATAGGAAAAACGGATTTGGAGAAAACCTAAATAATTATTACAATTTCAATGCGTCCGGACTTCAATTTTCACACAGGATTACAAATTTGCAACGGGTAAACTAATTTCATTATAGTTGAATACATCCCAACAATAGCTGGCTTGGTGCTATTTAGGGACTCTCATAGATAACAGTTTCTTTGGATTTGCAGATTAGCTCATTATTCCTCGACTGACACTGTTGGATTTGAGAAAACAAGAGGGTATTTGGGTACCAAGGCTCACAATTCTTTTGTGGATTCAGGACCCTTTAAAAACCCAGATACAACAGTTACCTCCAATAAAAAGTACTTTCACCCAAGCGGAATCAAATCTGAGAGAGTCGGTTTAAGTTTTCCCCACCAGCATTCAAGCTGGCTTAGATTTGTTCCCTTCGAGACCTGGCATTTCTGTTGGCTCGGTGAGAGCTGTCGAGTGATACCTCACTTGCACAGAACCGAGCAGTGCAGGGAGTATTACCAGAGCGGACATCAAAACAAAGTATACAAAAGGACCACATGAAAAAGCAGAGCAGGCAGAGAAAAATGCGCCAAAAGCCCAAGCCTACTCTAACGCCTAAGGTTCTGACTATGCCTAAAGACTAATTCGAAGCTAAAGCCTAAAGTATGTCACAATCAGATACGTTCACCTAAAGCAAAAATCGGACATAAATTAGTTTATTTAAGTTTATCTAACTGATGGTATCGTATTAAAACGCATTTTAGTAATAGGCATAATAGTAATAGACCGGCCTTTTTTGCCTAGATTGCAATACCTGACGGCTGTTTGGTAAAACTGCCATATTTTTTATTATCGCGTATGCGTAAAAGTTCCTAGACTTTTTCCCGAATAATATAATCTATACTTATTTTTACAAATATTGATATTTTGGTAAAAAATTAAACCTTTAAAACTACAAAAAATTGGATTTCCTGAAAAAGAACTTTCTAATCCAAGTTATAAATTGCCCTTAAACTGCTTTTTTCTGAAATTTGTGGGTGAGTTAGAAAATTAGGAGTTGAAAGTATTTTGCGTTGTCCTTAAACTAAATATAAACAACGAGAACAGTATTCTGAATTAGAGCTATACGACTGCTAAAATTGGTCTGTTCAAATCTCTGCTCGAACCGGTTCGAATTCAGTATTATGGATATCCGCTCGCGCTCCGATTTTCAAGGAACAATTTTCGTGAAACTATGTTTTCACCTTTTCTCATTTGTGTTCTCGCTAGGGGATTAGTTGCGATTAAATCTCCGAAAGTGACAATAGAGATGTTTCCATAGACAGAGCCAAACAAAGAAAACACATTTTGACCCCTGAGTTCGGTAGTTTTATCTCTTCTATACTGATTCCTGAAATTTAATAGACCCCTTCGCCCGTGGCGACGGTCTTTTATTTTTTAAAGGAATAATTCTGAATGGTTCCAGAGTGTTTGGTACCAGAAGATAGCCAAGATCCAGGCTTACTTTCGGTACCAAACACTTACGGAAGCTACTAGAATTAATAATAAAAATAAATGTCACCGCCCCTCGCAATGTACGAAGGGGTCTAATTACAGAGAATACGGTTTAATTAAAATTATCTAAATCTACCTAAATTTAGGTAAAATATAGCTAAAATGTAGCATAATTTCTGTCTGTCATTCCAAAATTTTTCAAGACTGCATTCTTGAGATCGGTTGTTTTATCTCTTCTATACTGATTCCTGAAATTTAATAGACCCCTCGTCTTTCCTATTCCTGAATAGTGCTCTACTCGAGAAAGTTACCTAGCATTGGTTTTGGAGAGTCAAATTCCTGGCAAATCAGCTCCTTTTCTCGTTTAAATTAAAATGTCTAACTGAATCCTGTTTGGAGCATGGAATAGTGGCCATTTTTATCTGATTAAAACTGTAATGAAACACTGGTGATGCTAAAATTCTGCTGGTTTTCATTTGAATGTTCAACGTACGGAATGTAAATGCATAAAATTGAGAGCAAAGCTAAGGTAAAAACGACTTTTCTCAAATTTGTGCTTGCATTCCTTGAATTATTGTGCTTCAATGGCAAATATCCATAATGCTGAATTCATACCGCTTCCATAACAAAAAAGGAAAAACCAAATTTCAATTAACTTTTGGGAAAATTTTGTGATTCTGGTCATATTTTGGTGCTCAGGTGCCCAAAATGAAAACCTGAAAATTTCGCAATAAATATGCCCACAATCACAAAAGTTTTCCAGAATTGAAAACACATTTATTTATCTCCCCATAGAGTTAGTAAAAGCCAAAAATGGTAATTTTTTTGGCAAAAAATGACCATTTTTTGCCAATTTGCAAACCAAAGCATCTACCGGGCTCATTTTTCGCATCCGGGGTTTTCGAAGGTGCTGAGTCCGAGTCTGAGATCATATTCGGGATTTGTTAGACAAAAGTTTTAATCAGACTCCCGGAGGGAGTCCCTGGAGCTTGTTGAACATTGTGAAAGTAGCATCACGGCTTTTCGGTTGTAATATGGCCCAATATCCACATCAATTATTCTTTATACACGTTCTGAAATAATTTCGAATTGTTAATGGCATTATTATACTATAACGGTAAAGCGAATTTTGTAGCGGTTTGAATTCCCGCCATTGTCACTTGTATTTGCTCTTTGCAAAAGTGGCACTTGCGTTAGCTATTTCGAGCGCGAATTTTAAACGGCTACAAGATTCGGCTTTTCCTTACAGTATATATTCGGTTTACGAACTGCAAAAATGAATTGCGGGCGATTTGCGCTCAGAGGAATTTGTAGTCCAAAAAAATTGATTTCTAAACTGCTGTTGCGGACACTTTTTGCTTCAATATTATATTACTGTTTATCGTTAATATGGAACGGGACAGCTGTATATGTGTTGCGAGGAATATCTAATAGGTATATGCAATAAAGTTTGTAAACAACAATTAAGAAAACGGCTCTCTACATATTCGTAGAATGCATATTCGTAGAACGGTAAATTCGTAGAACGGTAAATTCGTAGAAAATTTGGTTTTTCGCGAATAATTACATTTTTTTGTGACCTCAGACCGCGATTTCGTACCCCTTATAGGTAATCGACACCGCTGAATCCGAATCTGAAGTCAGTTTTGGCGTAGCACAACTTTATGGCGTTCTGTCCAACAAAATGCCAAAAATGGGCAGAATGCCAGAAAGTGGTACCATATTGCCTCTGATGTCAAAACTGACTTCAGATTCGGATTCAGCGGTGTCGATTACCTATAGGGGGTACGAAATCGCGGTCTGAGGTCACAAAAAAATGTAATTATTCGCGAAAAACCAAATTTTCTACGAATTTACCGTTCTACGAATTTACCGTTCTACGAATATGCATTCTACGAATATGTAGAGAGCCAAGAAAACGTTAAAGAGGAGACAGTTGGCTTAGTCTGAGCACTATTCCGAAACGGAGAAATACACCTTTGGGGGTATCAATTTGGGGGTATACGATTTAGAGCATTCTAGAACATTCTGTTTGTGCAGAATTGTTTGCCCAAAAATATGGAACAGTTCTGCATAAACAGAATGTTCTAGAATTTGCGTTACAGCCAAAAAAGTGCTTCCCGCCAAAAAGTTGCGGCATTGTGACCTTTTAGCCTAAAGCTTAAGCCTAATCCTAAAGCCTAATTGTTTGAGCTTAAGATCAGGTTTTAAGAAAGTTACAGCCTTTGGCGTGTATTCAAATCTGGGTTCCCATCGAGGTATTTCCCATTCCGAGACTTAGCTCTGAGTATTACATTTGAAACTTATACAGTCGAACCTCGATTTAAGGACACCTCGATTTAAGGACACCTCGATTTAAGGACACTCTCGATTTAAGGACACCCCTTGGCCGGTTCCGAGGGTGTCCTTAAATCGAGGTTCGACTGTATTTGTGTTCTATAATATTTGGAAAATCTAGAATACGAGAATCTATTTTAATTTTATTAGAAATTTCCTAGAATTTTTTAGGATGTTGCCGCATACCGTATTCCTCATAATTAAACCGTTTAATTCTGTTTTTCAGCCTCCGAAAAAAAATTTAAATTTAAATTCTCAAACTCAGTTTCCAATTATTTAGAATACTTCTATCTATAATCTAGATCTATAAAACAAATAAATTCAGGAGTTATGTCGAATTTAGTTCAAGTTCGGATGAATATTTGACTGCGAAAGGCATTGTTACCATACGCGATATAGAAAGAGACGTATTTCAATGGTATGGTTATTTAATGGAAACTGCTACAAAAGGAGGCATTCCAGTGCTGAGAAGGACAATCAAAGAAACATGCGACCTTGTTAGTTAAGCATTCTATTTGAAATGTGTACAGACCAAGGGTCTGTATCACTAAATAGAATGCGTATTTAGAACTTGCTGTAACTGATGTCTACGGCATTAAAAATAGGCAGTAAAGTTGTAATTTATGCCTAATTAGAACTGTCTAAGGGTTTTTCGGGTGTTTAAGCCTAATTGGGGTGTCTAAGGGTTGTTCGGGCTGTATTACAAAAATTTGTGATAAAATTGTATAAACATTTGTATAAAAATGGGCCCCTAGCGCTTTGGCGTAAATTGAAATTTTGAATTTCGGTTCTAACAAATTATGTCGGGGAGGTCTGTCGAATGATACCCCATTTGGTCCTGGAACTGTTCTGGATCATCCGGAACCAACTTGCACGCTCTTACATAGAATCGCACTATTGTAAAGGGTATCTCATAGGAAACGTTGTTTTTAGATATTGGAAAATTGGTTAACCAAAAATCCGAAAACATATACAACAGAGCCAGGTGAATTACTCCATCCTGACTTTACCATGAATGGTTATGCAAAAATATTCAAATGCAACGCAAAACAGAGGAATAAAAAAGTTTTCTATGGAAACGGCACGTTAGACATTAGTGAAAATTGGGACAAACAAGTGGTCAAGGATAATAAATTAGCTCGCCGAAATAATGGGAAATTTACTGAAGCATTCCCTGATTCAGGTAAGCAGTTTCAGTAACGTTTAACTTTAACTCTAACTACACCAACCCTCCAGATGTATAAATATGGGAAATCAATTGGAAATGAATTTCAAATTCCCGCGCGCGTTGTTTAGAACTGCGACCAAACATTTCATCTTCACATTTTCGATAAAAAATCTTCCATGAAAACGACACGTTAGACAATAATAAAAATTGGTACAAACAAGGATAATAAATTAGCTCGCAAAAATATTCCATATTTAGACATCTGGAGAATTGGTGTAATTTTCAACACTATTTACTACCCAATAGATGCCCAAATATGGGAAATCTATTGTAAATGAATTTTTAATTCCTGCGTCTGTTGCAAAAATTTCCTCCCAGACATTTCATCTTCTCACTTTCTGAGAAATCGAAAGCACTGTAATCGAGTGCGCTTGTGCTCTCTGACAACATTAGAAAACATTACTTGAATTGAATATTGAAAGGATACCAATTAGACAGTTTACAGTATTATTTAGTGTCTCTCTACTACGCCTTCAAAAATTACAGCATAAAGGACAAAATTGGAGCCATAATGAACTCAGTTTCCCCTTTGATAGAAAACTTGTGTCGAAGCAATAATCCGAAACGCGTGGTTAGAATTGGAACTTGTCAAAAGACGGTGTATAAATGTGCACAAACGTCACTTACTCGACCATTGGATATAATCAAGGATACCCCAGCGTACGTTACACCAGAAAAGACCTTAGTTAGCGAAACTTTAGAATACTAGATCTCAAAATATCGGCTGTTGATTAAAAGAGAGAATTCCAATAAGAATTACACGTCAGGCAGTCTGCTGGCTATGTCCTCTCATCTGCTATTGACCAATAATTATTCCTAATAACTCAGCTCAATCTTGAGCTCTAGTTTTGCATAATGGCTCAAAATAAAGTTTAGTATAAGGTTTACGAAAAAAGGAACTTCGTTATTGGGGGTTTTGTAGACTTTACCCCTAGAAGTCTCCTCTAACCTCGCACATTCTATCTACCTAACTGTATCATAGGTTATAGGAAACTTTGCTATTGGAGTTGCGCCCTAGAAGTCTCCTATAGCCACATCAATTCAACGCTGATAAATATATCCTTTTTTACACTTTACATTTAACATCACCACAGTAGCCCTGAGGAATTTTACAATTTAACTATAACATAAAATGTTTTCTCTACTCAGGGCAATTTTTATAAGAGGCTAAAACAAATCTCTAGACAAAATAAACACTTTTTGAATTACTCATAAACATTGTTTGTCGTGTTGTTTGACGTAAGCATTGGGTCATCCACGTAGGTTTTGAATACTGCTGGTCACCAATTGTAATATCCGTGGTACGTTCGCCAATTGTAGTATCGGCCTGCTGGCTGCGCCAATTGTAGCGGTTGTGGTCTGCGAAACAAGGTCCAGGTTTGAGCCTTTGCTGGGTCACCAAATGTAGTATCTCATTTGAATTCGGGGTCCAAATATAGTATCGTAGCTGCCTGCTGAGTCACCAAATATACGGTCCGTCATTTAGATATTATAGTTTATTAATAGAAAATATTATAATAGAATACGTACATAATTACAAGAATACTATTACTAATGCTAGGGGCTAATCCGGAGATGAGATCATATCAGATGTGAAGAAAGGTAAAAGGCTATGGCTTATATAGGATGGCTTATCAGTGATAGGTTGGTTCAGGGTGACACAATAGTGAAAACAATAAGGGCGGTGACTAGCGGTGATGGGAGGTGGCTGGTAGGAGAATGGGCGGTGACTAGCTGTGATGGGAGGTGGCTGGTAGGAGAATGAACAATATAGCTGTAAAAGGTAGCGGTGGAAGGGAGTGACTGTTATGAGCAATAATGATAAGAAAAGGGCAAAGGGCGAATACTACAGCAAAGACGATAAAGATCATCCAGAAACCTTGGTTTTATATTTCAGTACGTTTATTGGATCATGTTGGATCCTACGTCGAAAAAGTTATACGTCAAGCGGAATGCGCACTACGGGCTCTGTCCTCCTATCTCCGAACTAAGGGGCGACGCGGCCTACGCCGCGCTAGGTTTAACGTAAGTAACATCTTGCCTGGGAAAGTTCTGACCTCGTGAGAATACCACGACCTCGTGAGAACAAATCTCGAACTGACGTCAAATTCGGATTCACCACATTCGAAAACCCCAGGTTCAAAAAATCAGCCCCGTAGATGCTTTGGTTTTAAAAATGTCATTTTTTGGGCAAAAAGTGGCTTTTTCCAAATTTACAAAAATGTGCCAAATCAAAAACTGTAAATACCAAAGTGGTCCAGAACGGCTTCGCGAATCGGTTGGGAACATAAAAAATATTACTTTGTATGGTCAAAATTCTTAAAAACACGTTTTTGTGTTTTGCCGCCTAGGTTATACTAATATTGAAGCGTACAAAGACGCAAAAGAGTTTAAACAAATAATTTTCTATGGATAAACTACAAACATTATTTCGCCCATAATCGAGACAATGTTTGGGAATTGCCGTAAAGTTAGGGCTCGTCAATCAGACCTTTACGACATGGTGAAAAGAATAAGGTGAAATTTGTGGGAGAATAAAACGAGTGTGAATTACTAATAAGATAAAATTTGAGCATCAGGAAAAGAGCCTCCTCTAATAGGGAAAAGTGTTGACTGTGAAAATTTTTACTCTAATAAGGCCCCATTCAAATTTTTTTACCAATCTCTAGAGGAGACCCCTGCCGAGTAATCCCACTCATTAAAAATTTTCAGAGTCCCCTTTTTACCCCTTTGGCACGCAATTATGTTTTGGCGCAAATTCAAATCGCCATTTGCCCTGACCGAACTCTTTTCTACGCCATTTTAGGCATCTTCAGAGAGAATCCCAAATGAACTTTGTTTATGAAATACACGAAAAGAAATGCTTCAGTCATAACTCGTTTTGAAGAATGAAAGAAAATTGTGAAATTTATATTCGTGACAAGACAATTATGTTTTTGAAAACTTCAAATGAATGAAGGATTTCTGGCACTGCGATTCTCAAATAGCCAGTTGCCTGACTATATGAAAACCCGTGAACAAGACCTAGAAAGTCTGTGAAGACAACCTATGGCGCTGGCAGTTCTCAAATCATCAGTTTCCTGACTATAAGAAAACTCGCGAACAAGAATACAAGATAGGCATAGAAACGATGTTTGTAAAGAGAGAAAAATTTTTTCCTTCTGAAAACAAAATCTGATTATGACCACTATATACCAACTCTTTAAGCTTGATTCACCGATATACTCAGATTTTTCACTTTTCGTCAAAATCCAGCTTTTTTGTAAAATATTGTTTAAACTGAGGCTGATCTCAAGCGGAATGTTTCGCAAATAAATTCGGTTAGCCTCGGCAAAGCCCTCCTTTGAATTTACCGAATTTCTCCACCATGCGTTTTACAGAATTTGTGATTCCGTCACATCTCTCAATCCACACAACAAAAAATTTCAGTTACCGGCATGTTTTTGACTTTGTACTTAGTTATTCTGGAATGGAACGCATTGGCCTTGGACGAGATGACGAGGATTTGGACCATTTCGGCGATATAAATGAAATGCGCAGAATTGGTTGCCTTCTCAAACCTGGAGGATTTTTATTTCTCAGATTGCCTTTAGGGCATGACCAAATCACTACTAACTGCTATCGGGTTTACGGTCGCATTAGACTTGCGCTTCTGATTGAAGGTAATTCTTTTGTTTTGTTCTAGAAATTTTATATACTGATTTCAGTCGAAAACGAATGATAGAAATATCCTAAGGGGAAATTCAAGTTTGGAGCCAAATGCGTATTTTCTGCTGTAGTGTTATGTACTCACAAAAGAGAATATAAAAAGAAGCTACACAAACTACAACCGGGCGGTTGACTGGTTATAGTTTGTGCCGCTTTTTTATTAGTAATTAGAGAAAATAGGGTATAAGAGCAAATAGAGTCAACCCCCGATAACGTGCACCCCGATAACGTGCGTCCCCCGATAACGTGCGCCTCTAGTCCCGGTCCCGACGATTTTCCCTTAAAATCTCCTCCGATAACGTGCGCGCCGGCAGGCGGCGCGCAAAAAATTCATAGTTTACCCCCTATTGTTTTGAAAATTTTCCTCAAATTTTCAAACCTTTTTGTTAATTTTGGTCCATATTTTAAAAAATTCGGACACAGCAGGGTCGCAAACCAATAAAGAGTACAAATGTTGGCTAAAAACGGCCTTAGAAATAATCCGGATTCAAATTCGCGCTTCTTAGCAAGACCTTGGCAGCCCGATTTTAAACGCTAGCTATGACAATATAGGTAAAAATTAGGTAAATTTAAGGTAAAATAATTTCATTTTAATGCATAAATGTATAAGAGGGCCAAAAACACCATAAAAACACAAAAAATGGCATTTTTAGGCCACTTTTTACTTCAGAAATGGCCAACTCCCGATAACGTACGCCTCCGGGTCCGGTCCCGAGACGCGCACGTTATCGGGGGTTGACTGTATATCGGTGGCAAAAGTTTTGCAAATGGACAGAAAAATTTGAGCGGAAAAACAACGGCGTTAGGATGTGGAGAAATCCCATGGTTTCCCTGCCTTTAAGATCAGTTGGCGGCTAAAATCTGCTTGTGTAGCTTAGTGGTAGAATTCAAGAGGGACGTCGCGCCTTCGGCGCGGTGTGGGCGAGCGCTGTGGTCGCCGCCGTGGCGTAGCGCCGTGGTCGAGCGCCGTGGCGGAGCGCTGGTGTGGGGGTTATGACTTTTCGGCTTAAACGGCTAAAAGAAGGTAATAGAAGCTTCTAGAACATTCTGGAAGGTTCCATGGTAAATTCTGACCAGAGATTCAAACTCAGCAGGGTCGATTTGCTATATAGGGACAAAGTTTGGGGCACTTTCCTTGCTTCCCAAGCGTAGGCGGAAAAAGGCCACTTTTTGATAAAAAATGGCCATTTTTGGGCAAAACATGCCCAAACGCATCCCGACTCCTGAAAATCTGTTCTCAGCAGCTCCTAAGGAGCAAAATGACATATCACACGCCCCGAAAGCTGTAGCGCAGAGAAAGTTGTGGCCATTCGCAGAAAAAGCCCACTTTTTGGCAAAAAATGGCCATTTTTGGGCAAAAAATGGCTAAACGCATCCCGACTCCTGAAAATCTGATCTCAGCAACTCCTAAGGAGCAAAATGACGTATCACACACCCAGAAAGCTGTAGCGCAGAGAAAGTTAGCATTTTGCCCCCTGGGGGGTAAAGGGGGCCGTTTACCCCCTTTTGGTGTGTGCCGGGGGGGGGCTGAAAAAAAATTCACAAACTAAACCTACCCTAAAACGGGAGGTATCCACGATTTCAGCCCTATAAATGGCAAAAAATTTTTTCGGGACGCCGGACAATTGCAGCTTAGTTAGAACGGACAGCGCGGCCTTAGCGTTGGTCGGGTGCTTTGAGTTCCCGTTTAAGCCTAACATTTTAGTTCAAAAATCACTATCAATATTTAGCTTTAATTTTAATGCAAAAATTAAATTGAATGAATGTATCAGGCAATAATGGGATATAAATTATTTTATATTAGTCATTTTATATTACAGTTTAAACGTTTCTAAATACCAGCTGATGTATGTTCAAGAATAACTATAGCTTTTTTTCGTTAGCTTTGAGCTATAGGATTTTAGTCACAAAACTGTTGGGCTCAAATAATAAAGTTGGACTAATATTCAGCTTCTAGGATTCGAACTTCTTGATATTTATTATGGTAACAATACGCGTCCACTTACGATGAAACTCAGACCATTTAATCACAAATTCAACGACAGAATGTTTGACTATTATACTATGGTTCTCCGAAAGAAATAATTGATAATAAAAGAAAACAAAGCTTCACTTGCGCTTTAGGATGATCGGATATTATTATATTCGATGTGGTTTCATGATTTCGAAATCAAATCTATCACCTTTCTTTTACTATCTTTTGGAGTAGCATATTCAATTTGGACTACAATAACATGCATAAGCCTCTCTTGCTTCCATGACGAGTTAGGCTCTTAAAAGCCAGCTCAAAGCTGGAACTTTTCCTGCTCGATTAAATTATCCGATCTTTACTTACGTGTTTTTTTGAATGTATCCCAACTCATCAGATAATACTTTGGAATAATAATTTTTTTAATTGTTAAAAAACTTAGAAAAAGCAAAATAACATGGGTATCTTTGGTCCCGCCTCGAAATTATGTAGCAATGTACGAAGAGTTTCCTATGTATTAGGTTGATTATTCTCACCTCGGCAACCGTTCACTCCGATACTTCTCGAGGAGTTAGCAGCAAGTAAATTCATTTTCGTCATTGATACGATCTTAAACAGAAATGAGGAAGTGACCTCTTAGGTAAGAGGACAAGCTTGCCTGAAGACAATATTGTCTGACAAATGAATGTCTCTCGTTTCTTTCACTTTATTTGCCCTTTTGCGATGGCAAAAATCCGATAAGACGAGAAGAATGGTCTGGTGAGATGACAAGAGATTTGTTTAATAGAAGTCTGATAAATGAACGCAGTTTTACAATAGTTGCACTACACATCACAATTTTAAGCTGAGGTCCGAAGTGGCTAATTACGGATTATTTGCATCATAAAGTAAGACATTTTTCACTTCTCTAACTGAACCGCCCTCTTTCAAATTGGCGCTCGAATTGTCGAAGCTTGTCAATCCACTTTATAGCTGCTAGAAAATTCTGAATTTGAAATATGTTGTAGCCTCTCTTTAACTACAACACATCCCAAATTCAGAATTTTTAGTATATTTAAAAACCTAAAAAAGGCCTTGGCGTAATCTTGGCATTCTGTCGAGGGGAGCTTACTCAAGAGTAAAACGGTATTTAATTATAAATAGGCAACATTAATGTTTTTGTAATAAAGTCTAAATCCGGTAATCGTTTCCTTTCCCATTATTACTATTGAAATTATGGCTCATTTGTTACAAATAATTCTAAAAATATTTTGGAACCACGTATTTCTTAATCGAAATGAATGTGAGAGAATTTAGTTCTATATTTTGTCCGTTATTTACTAGGAAAAATATCCCAGCCTAATAACAAATAAAACAATTGTGCGTCTTTGTATGTCTCTGTTTGTCTAATTCACGTCAAAGAGACATGAGAGATGAATGACAAAGAGAGAATTTGAACAATCCGTTTTAATGGCTTCCGATGTGGAA
Organism: Ditylenchus destructor; assembly: GCA_022814885.1. Lineage (NCBI taxonomy): Eukaryota > Metazoa > Nematoda > Chromadorea > Rhabditida > Anguinidae > Ditylenchus > Ditylenchus destructor. The sequence goes on from JAKKPZ010000263.1 coordinate 29,671, forward strand.
TCCGGTGTACTTTCCCAGTGGAATGGCTTGAAATCATCTGTCCGGACATGAATGCAAAGCTTATGGGATTTATTGTCTCTGAAATAGGCGTTTGTAAAAATCCGTTTTGTTCCAGTTCCATTTTGTTCATGTTTTCCGATAACATTTAAGAACACCCTCTATGCCACTGAGACTGCCCTACCGCCACTAAGTGCCGCAGGCGCGTTTACAGCTCGTCCTTTAAATATTTGAGGATATACATCTTTGACGGTGGGGAAGTACATGGTCTTCTGGCGCTCTTTTTGTGCTTCACTTTATTCAGAAGTGCTTCACTACCTAAGTATACGTTTTACTATCGATGCGAAATGAATAATATTTTTTGGATAATTTGTTTGTGTACCTCCAAACGAAAGTTTTTTGTATAGAATCCCAATTTCGACAATAGATTAATTCGGTGAGCTTCTGCTTAATCTAATACGTGGAGGAAGAGCTATAGCCTTATTTAACCATGCTACACATTCGATTTTTCATAATTTTCGGTTATCTACCTGTCGCCATTGCCAAAGAACAAGTGAAATAAGAACAAACAAAAGAATGACTTCAAACCGATAGAGACAACTGAACTGCGCTCATATTTTGACACTATAAAATAGTGTGCATATACTAGAAGGGCCACAGGGCCAGTGTCGCCACGACTCCGACTCCGGAGTTGGAGTCACTCCCAAAAACTAGCCGGAGTCGACTCGGAGTCGACTCCGGCCTCGGGAGGGTCGGGAGCAAAAAAACATAGGCGGTACCACATGAATTTTTTTCCAAATTTTCGAAATTTTCCTTCAATTTCACTCCAAATTTTCAAAAATTCGTCGCCGAATTTTCGGATACCAAAAATTTTATCGTAAGGGAAAACATCTTATTTTGGAAATATTTTGTCGTTTTTTTCCAATACACATTTGCCGGATTACTTTGTAATTGTTTCGAAACGTCTATAAATTATTGGATTCCCTTCAAAAATTTTTGAAATTTCTCCACAAATTTTTTCTGCGGCACAGTTTTCTTTATTTTTCCCCTGTTCTTTGCCTGCGATGGTCGTTTTTACGTAATATTCGATTGTCGTTTTTACGTTTTTGTGTATATTTTTAGTAGCTAAAACAACTGAATTTGAGCTAATAGCGCCAAAAATAGTGCAAATTTTTGTATAAAATCGACAAATCGCTGTTTTTCTTTCTTTTTCCTTTCTTTTTTATTTTTCAAATTTTTTTCTAAACCAGCAGAATTAGGAAAAAGTAGTAAAATTGTACAATTCCATGGAAAAAAGGTTAATTTTGCCATATTTCAACGAAAAATTTTGAAAAATAGCTAAATTTGGTATAAAATTTTGGATCGGATGGGAAATATCGGGTTTTTTGGGGTGTCGAATCGAATCGGACGATCAAAGTTCCCAGCCCTGTTGCCAATCTTCCGTATAGCGCAAAATTATGCAAATATAGTGCAAAATTATCGTAGCAAAGTCCAGCCACGACGGCGTCGGTAGGAGTTTGAAACAGAATGGTCCAAAATGACCATTTTTGACGAGATACGTTAAATCTAATCGCAGATTCGTGATCAGCGCATCAAAAAACCATTAAAACGCATTTTGCTCAAAATTCGAAAAAATTTCCTTTTTGCCACTTTCTGACCATAGGAGGGAGTACATGGTTTTCGAAAAAATCGATTTTTTGAAAATATGGAAAATTTTCATGCAAATTTGGCAAAACTTTTAGGTAAAATAGTGTAATATTGAAGAAAAAGTGTATAAAAATGGTAAAATAGCATAAAAACACAAAAAATTTAGCAAAAATGGGAAAATTTGGTCATTTTTTCAATTTCCCCGGAGTCGACTCCGGGGCTGTCGGAGTCGGAGTCGACCTCCGACAAAAGAGCCGGTGTCGGAGTCGACTTTTGAAAAAGTGGCGACACTGCACAGGGCTTCCGCTGGGCAACAGGCCCGAATGGACCAAAATGCCATTTTCGACCATTCCGATCTCCGTTTCGACCTATGTCGACCTCCCAAAATTTTGTCGGATTCGTGTTTCCCGGTCAGAAAACTCTATATATAACATCAAATATGCTTCAAATGACCAAAAATGCCAATTTTGACCTCATTTTTCAGCATTTTAATTGCTCTCCATCAAGATCGCACTAATGCCTTTTTAAAGTACTTTAAAGAGAAATTTAGTATCGCGTATGATTAGACGGGCAAAATGTTGTTTTCGGGAAAAATTTTAATCCAACGCAATGATCGTCCAACGCAACGAACAGAAACTATCGTTGTTGTAAACCCGAATGCGCCACTGGTGAAGGATTAGTCTGGTTAGTCAATAGAATATTTTTAACATGATTAAATTTTTCAAGGCAAACAATTTCATCTGTACCGTAAATACTTTTTATATATTTTTATACTAGGAATATATCGTTTTGGATTGAACTTGGAGACTATCAAATTTGAAAATTACTAACATACATAAGAACCTGAGTAATCACTGATCCCTTAATTTCAAATCGACACAATATTTTTTTACATTTCCTTAAACGGAACTACCATGCAATATCTCGACTTTTTTTACTTTTCTTGCGTATTTAATTATTACTAGTAAATGGCCGAAACTACGTTTAGACTACCGTGAGAATACCGCGTGAACATGGTCTGGAATTTGACGTGAGATTCGGACTCATGGCTTCCAATGTCGCTTTATTCCACCTAAAGATCGAATGGTCGACCATTTAGTCTATGGATTGTCGAACGGAGATTGGAAATCAGTTAGGATTTCTAACAAAAAAGGAAAATTATCTATTTTTATTATTTTAAACCCTATACTTGACAAATATCACAAGTGGCTCTGTGTGAAAACCGAAGTCCACGAGTTCAAAATGAGGGATTTAAAGAATTATCGTGCAATGTTTAAAGTCTACAAAGGATTAACATCCAGCCGCTTCGTTTAGTCGGTCATGTGCCGTCTGTCATGTTCAACATAAAATGGAAATGTTGATGAATGCTGCGGATATGCATAATTTTTTGAACAGCGTAAGCAATTTTGACTACACTGCGAACACCACTAAGTCTAATTAATTCTGTTTCGTGACTTTTCTGTGGTCATTACTACCGCATAAATAGCCTCAGCCTAAACGCGATTGCCACAATTCTTTGAACCGATGCCGTCAATTATTTCGACTAGTCCAAATCTCTAAGAGTAAAACAATTTATTATACTGCCCATATTATTTTACCGTTTATTATCTAAACATTATATCAAAATGTCTTGTTTCGTCCATTCCAACGAATTTATTGGATGTAGAGAAATACTTTTGGAGCATTTCCGTTCTCCTGTGGAGCAACAATTTTCCGCGCAAAAATTCTTTGTGTTAAAATTTCTCTTAGGCGCCAATAGTTTGTGTACATTTTTGCAAAAAAAGAACATAAATATCCCACAAAGGAATTTTTGCAGCCAGAAAAACATAACTCAAAAATTTTCGCACATGTCCGAATTTGTGGAATAATTGATTTTAGGATATAAGGATAAAAATATAAAAAATCACAGTCTTTGATCTGAAAAATATATGGCCTCGTAAAGTCTTTGCCCTCGAGAAAAATAATACCTATCCCATTAAAGTCAAAAAAATATTCTGAGAAAGAAAACATTTGTGCCGCTTGCTCGGTCTTTATTCCTTTTTAAAATAATGAACTAATAAAGCAGTACATTCACCTCAATGAGTTTATTAATTTTACTATATTATTTTGCAGAATTTTGTCTGTCTGGAACGCTAGGATCTCGCGATCCTGTCGTTAGATTTTGATGAGTAATAGCTCATTTTGTAGGTAATGGTCTGGTAGGTGGCATAAAATTGTCAGATCGGAAATTTGAAAATTTGAATTCGCGCCAAAATTGAAAAACGTGTTTTTAAGCGTTGTTTTGATTGAATGTTAGTAGTTTTTTGATTTGTATCGTAAATTTAGGTAATTTAGAGTATTTCTGCTTTTGGAATTTTGGATTTCGTTTTTTGTATCATTTTTTATGAATTTTTTGGTCATTTTTTGGCCAAAAAATGGGTTTTTTGGTTCTGACGGTAAAAGTTGCTGAAAATTTGCATACAGGGGTTTTCGGATATGCTGAATCCGAATTTGAAATCAGATTAAAAATTTGAAAATTTGAATTCGCGCCAAAACGTAAAAACGTGTTTTTAAGGGTTTTTTGACTGAATGTTTGTTCTTTTTTGTTTTAGATCGTAAATTTAGGTGATTTAGAGTATTTCTGCTTTTGGAATTTTTGGGTTTCATTTTTTGTACAAATTTTTATGAATTTTTTGGTCATTTTTTGGTAAAAAATGAGTTTTTTGGTTCTGACGGTAAAAGTTGGTGAAAATTTGCATACAAGGGTTTTCGGATATGCTGAGTCCGAATTTGAAATCAGATTTGAAATTTGAAAATTTGAATTCGCGCCAAAACGTAAAAATGTGTTTTTAAGGGTTTTTTGACTGAATGTTTGTTATTTTTTGTTTTAGATCGTAAATTTAGGTTATTTAGAGTATTTCTGCTTTTGGAATTTTTGGATTTCGGTTTTTGTACAAATTTTTATGAATTTTTTGGTCATTTTTTGGTAAAAAAATGGGTTTTTTGGTTCTGACGGTAAAAGTTGCTGAAAATTTGCATACAGGGGTTTTCGGATATGCTGAATCCGAATTTGAAATCAGATTAGAAATTTGAAAATTTGAATTCGCGCCAAAACTGAAAAAATGTGTTTTTAAGGGTTTGTAGAGTATTTCTGCTGTTGGAATTTATGGATTTCGTTTTTTGAAAAATATGGTTTTTTGATAGATTTCAGGCTAAAGAGCTGAGAATTTGGGGTTATTGAAGAGAGTCCAAGATTTTAAGATCTAGGCAAGTTTCTGAAGAAGTATCCAAGACTTTAAGATCCAGGAAAGTTTCTGGAGAAGTATTCAAGATTTTAAGACCCAGGAAATGCGCCAAACAAACCTTAGGCTTGCAGCTCGAACAACCTGGGGCCAAGGGACTTAGGTTTAGGCTTAAGCTCCCGAACAACCCTTAAAAGGGCATAGTGAGTAAGTGGGTAAGTGAGTAAGTGAGTAAGTAAGTAAGTGAATAAGTGAGTAAGTGGGTAAGTGAGTAAGTGAGTAAGTGGGTAAGTGAGTAAGTGGGTAAGTGAGTAAGTGAGTAAGTAAGTGAATAAGTGAGTAAGTGGGTAAGTGAGTAAGTGGGTAAGTGGGTAAGTGAGTAAGTGAGTAAGTAAGTGAATAAGTGAGTAAGTGGGTAAGTGAGTAAGTGGGTAAGTGAGTAAGTGGATAAGTGAGTAAGTGAGTAAGTAAGTGAATAAGTGAGTAAGTGGAGTAAGTGAGTAGGTAAGTAAGTAGTGAGTAGGTAAGTGGGTAAGTGAGTAAGTGGGTAAGTGAGTAAGTGGGTAAGTAAGTGAATAAGTGAGTAAGTGGGTAAGTGAGTAAGTGAGTAAGTGGGTAAGTGAGTAAGTGGATAAGTGAGTAAGTGAGTAAGTAAGTGAATAAGTGAGTAAGTGGGTAAGTGAGTAAGTGAGTAAGTGGGTAAGTGGGTAAGTGAGTAAGTGAGTAAGTAAGTGAATAAGTGAGTAAGTGGGTAAGTGAGTAAGTAAGTGAATAAGTGGGTAAGTGAGTAAGTGAGTAAGTGAGTAAGTGAGTAAGTGGGTAAGTGAGTAAGTAAGTAAGTGAGTAAGTGGGTAAGTGAGTAAGTGAGTAAGTAAGTAAGTAAGTGAATAAGTGAGTAAGTGAATAAGTGAGTAAGTGGGTAAGTGAGTAAGTGGGTAAGTGAGTAAGTAAGTGAATCAGTGAGAAAGTGGGTAAGCGGGTAAGTGAGTAAGTATGTGAATAAGTGAGTAAGTGGGTAAGTGAGTAAGTGAGTAGGTAAGTAAGTAGTGAGTAGGTAAGTGGGTAAGTGAGTAAGTGGGTAAGTGAGTAAGTGGGTAAGTGAGTAAGTAAGTAAGTGAATAAGTGAGTAGGTAAGTGAGTAAGTGAGTAAGTAAGTGAATAAGTGAGTAAGTGGGTAAGTGAGTAAGTGGGTAAGTGAGTAAGTGAGTAAGTAAGTGAATCAGTGAGAAAGTGGGTAAGCGGGTAAGTGAGTAAGTAAGTGAATAAGTGAGTAAGTGAGTAAGTGAGTAAGTGAGTAAGTGGGTAAGTGAGTAAGTGAGTAAGTAAGTGAATAAGTGAGTAAGTAAGTAAGTAATATAAGTATTTGAAGATCCAGACAAGTTTCTGGAAAAGTTCTAAAGATTTTTAGAACCAGACAAGTATCCTGAAAATTTCTAAAGATTTGAAGATCCAGACAAGTTTCTGGAAAAGTTCTAAAGATTTTGAGAACCAGACAAGTATCCTGAAAATTTCTAAAGATTTGAAGATCCAGACAAGTTTCTTGAAAAGTTCTAAAGATTTGAAGATCCAGACAAGTTTCTGAAAAAGTTCTAAAGATTATAATATCCATACAAGTTTCTTGAAAAGTACTACAGATTTTAAGATCTGATATGAAGTAGATAATTACTGTAAAGCGATGCAATATTTGTAGGTTTTCTGTAAGTGTGAGTTAGAAAAAGGTATCGAAAGGTATGCCGCGGGCTTTGCCCGCGGCCCACCGAAAACTAGTATATAATTATTTTCAAGGAAATGAGTTCACGCTATTCGAATCGGATAACGCGCATGAGTTGGGTCGAAACTTTGTCTGTATTGAATTTATTGGCTTTGGTTCTATTATATTTTAATATATTTTACTGGAAAAATGCGCTGCTCAGCGAAGATTTTTCTATCGCAAAGGTTGGCCATAAGACAGCTCTCTCGATATCTGGTAAGTTACGAGGTTCGAAATAACAGTCGTTGATTTGTCTAGCATTTATTTAAATTTGTAAATTATTCACCTAGGGAATGGAATTAAGAAAAGGGTGTTTCAAGAGCTAATCTTGCTATATTTTTTTACTTATTGTATCTCAATTCAGAGGCCAAAACGAAATTTCTGGCGTGCATCACGCCAGAACGAGTGCCTGAGACGAATCGCAAATGGGGCACTCAATTCAAAGAACAGTTGTATGACTGCCTCAACCAACATATTCCCATAAAAAAGTATGAATTGGACACCCTCAAGGCAATAAACGTTGAATACAAATACTTCCTTCCTATGGACAAGTCCTATTACGCTGATCAATCCAAAGATTGTATTTGGCTGACAGCTGGAATTGGCAACAATACTCAAGCGGAGCGGGAGTTCTTGAAGCTGTATCCAAAGTGCAAGTTTTTTGGTATTGAACTTGTTCCGGCGAATGTGGCTGATTACGGCACCTTTGGCAAGGTCATAAATACTGGAATAGGTGCGTATTTGCTTCAATAAGGTTTTGCGACACAAAGTTTTTAAGGGAATCAATTTAGGCTTTGATGGAAAAGAAAAAATTGTAGACAAATACACCGATTATGCCGGCACTGTTCACCGCAATCTCAAAATCAGACCTTTTGTAAATGTGAGTGCATTCTGAGTCGTTAAGTGAACGTAAGAACTAAGACAGGGCGCCGCCGCGTTGAGGTGGTAATTTCTGTTGCTCGCGCGGTCCAATTGACCTTACTTGTTGTTAGGTTGCTACAATTGTTTTACTTTGGATTCTGCAATAGTGTCTGATTTATTATAAATTAAAATTAATCAAGAGTAAAATATGCTAGTACAAAAATGACAATACTTACTTTTTCAGATTCTCGACCAAGACGTAGGGAGTCGTCTTATGCACTATGCCGCAATAGACATCGATGGCTTTGAATTCCCCATGTTGAAGGAATTTGGAGACTCCGGTCAGTATCACCTGAATGGTGTTGTAATATGTCAGGTGAGTTGGCAAGATATTTTATTCATGGTGTCTGAGTAAATTTTAGAAATATAATGAGAGTTGTCCCTGGAACACACATTATATAACATTACTGCAATAATATAGTGTTTATACTTATATTGGGCCATTTCAGTAGAAACTGCGTTGTCCATTTGTAATCATTTTCTAAGTTGCGAGTTAAACAGATTGGGTCCCGACGCGATCTCCCTGAGTTTTCCAAAAATGGCGTTTTTCGGAATTTTTTACAGTGAGAGTGGTGAAACCAAGCCAGGATTCGGATTCCCCACAATTTTTTGGGTAGGATAGTGATTTTTTCAGAATTTTTCCAAAATTTTTATTTTTTGTCAATTTTTGGACCCATGTGGTACCCCCTATGGCATCAAAAATTGACAAAAAATAAAAAATTTTGGAAAAATTCTGCAAAAATCACTATTCTACCCAAAAATTTGTGGGGAATCCGAATCCGGGCTTGGATTCATCACTTGCACTGTAAAAAATTCCGAAAAACGCCATTTTTGGAAAACTCAGGGAGATCGCGTCGGGTCCCAATCTGTTTAACTCGCAACTTAGAAAATGATTACAAATGGACAACGCAGTTTCTACTGAAATGGCCCAATAATTTTATATTACAGATGGACATTGAATGGCATGCTGAAATTAAAGATGTTGTTAAAGACGATTTCGAATTTGGAACGTATATGCGCCAACTATTTCAAGACGCCACATCTTACCTGCCAATATTCGCCGAACCCTACTCCCCAGGTCATCCATGGGCGATTAAAATGACCATGATAAACATCAAAAACAGTGAATGCGAACTTGCTTTCCGTTTCTCGAAGTATTTTGAAAGATAAATTTACACTATAAGATTGTTATTATTGATTACCAGTAATTTCTTGCATACTTGATAAATGAACGTGAATCATATCCAGCTACTATTTTATAAGACAAAGAGTTAGATATCATTTCTTGGTTTATTAATTTGTATTGTTAGGCATGCGGAAAACATAAAACAATACAATTAATAAACGTGAAGCCGTTTTGCGAGCTATCTAGGCATTTATTTGAAAATGTCAGATGAATGGGCGTCGGCTAAAATAGATTCAATTTCACACACGTGTCAATCTCGGTGTCGGTTGTTTGTCCATAAATGTTAATATACCACTCGCGGTATTTACTTCGGTGATTGTAGGCGTAATACGAAATAAATTTGGTGTCTGTATGAGGAATGCATCCGGTTTTACAGGGGGTGTATAATCATATAGTGAAAAACACGTCATAATTTTTTGCAATTTGTCGTTTTACTATCCGGTCAAAACTCATAAAAATCGTTTTATAGATTTTGACCGGATAGTAAAACGACAAATTGCTAAAAAGTCTGTTTTTTCACCGTAAAATGTCAAATCTGATGTTGATGCCTCAACCGGATAATAAAAAGTTGAGTTAGGATTGCACAAGTGAAATAATCAAATTCACATGAAAACGCAAAAATTTTGACATATTTTTTACTATCCGGTTATACACCCCCCCTGTATAACCGGATGCATCACTGGTCTGGATGTATTTGTGAGTGTTTATCAAGTAATGAAGCTAATTGAAAATATATTAATACTGTAGTGTGTGAGTTTCCGGTGATGTACGAGTTATCTTTCATTAACATTTATGATCACCAAATAACCAATAGATATTAGCGACCCAAACCCCAAGAGCCGCTGCTCCGGGACTCGGACCAAGCAAGACTGAAAGGCAAAGCCAGTCTGCAAGACGGCTGCCATTTCAGGACTTAGTTCTCTGTGTTCTTTCTAAGGGAAGTAAAACTGCGGCACGCCTTTTAGGGCGGCCATTTTTCATCCATGACAATACCTTAGTTAAATATGTACTTCTTGGCATTGGATAGCAGAATTGACAGTATACTTTCATCGCGTGCCAGACAAGAATTTCTCGCTCTATTTGGTGACTATTACAGTGTCTTAGTTCAGTATTTGGGTCAATACATTCTTTGATTAACGCGCATAAAAGTGCCCTACAATAAATCTCACTAATTACACAGTAGGAAACTAGGCTTTCATATATATGGATCATCAAAGCACTAAAATATTTGCTTCATCTTTAAAATTTGAAAGTGTAGTTACCGTTTTTTCTCTTGAGTAAGCCCCCTCCCATTATAAGCCCCCTCCTGAAGTAAGCCCCCTAGAGGGGTGGTAGAAAAATATAAGCCCCCCTCTATTGTACGCCCCCTACAAAAATGAGGTTTTTTGACATTTTTTGTAGGTTTACGCATTTTTTGAGCATTTTAGGTATTTCCAAGTATTCTAAATTATATTTGCATCTACTGTCGAAAAAAGTTTTTTGAGATTTTCCTCAAAATCTGTAAAATTTTTCGAATTTTTCAGCAAAATGTCCAAAAAACCAAAGAGGGGACCCTATTGATTTTTTTGACAAATTTTTCAGAATCTAATAAGTCAGAACTAAAAATCTAGAATGCTAGAATTTTGGTATTTTCTAAATGAGAATAACTTGAAGTAATTCGTCATTTTCGCATGAAAAAATTTAAGGAATGTTTATAAGTAAAATAGAAATACAAAATATCTCAAAAATTTAGAATTGAAATTTTCGTCGTCACGGAAAAATTTATTGGGTTGTTCCAAAAGTTGTGTGCAGTTTTTTTGATCATTTTTTCTCACAATTTTCGACGAGATATCGCTTTTCTGAGGCCACTTTTCAAATCTAGCTCAATGGGAAAAAGGTGGTAGGAAATGTCAGTTTTTTCTCAACCGGCATTTTTTGTGTGAAAACAGTATTTTTTTAATCAAAAAAACTTAAACGGTCATTTTAACAACAAAAATAGAATTTTCTGACACAATATTAAAAAACTAATTCCGGATTCGGAGCAAGCGCATCGGAGTACTCCTAGAAACCACAGCTACAGAAAAAATTATAACATTTTAAAAATATATTTTTCCGACCAGATGATTATTAAAAAATATGAAAATTTTTTCACGTTATCAATTCGTTTTTTGGATGCGACTTGACTAATTCGTATGCTTTTTCATCAGTAGCATGCTCAAATGATGCGTTTTTGTCACTTTTTCTTACGAAAAGTAAAAAGTTATGAAAAAATGCCATCTTTCAGCGCCAAAAATGGCGTTTCAAAAAAACCAACTTTTCATACCCCTATTTCCCGTCGAATTAGGTTGGAAACGTGCCCATAGAAAAAGGATATTTCGGCAAATAACGTGAGAAAAAAGGAAATAACTTTTGGAATAACCTAATAATTAGAATGCGAAAAATTTCTATGTTTAAATGAAAAGTTACTAAATACCAATAAACTTATATCTAAAATACCGTAAACTCTCTAATTTAACCCCCCCTTGTTTTACCCCCCCCCCTCCCCCTCTAATTCTGCCCCCCCCCCTCCCCCTCTAATTCTGCCCCCCCCTAGAGGTCGATTGAATAATTATACCCCCTCTAATTTCCGTACATTTTGTGTGGATTTTTCGACCCTCTTGTTTTACCCCCCCCCTCTAATTTTGCCCCCCCCCTAGAGGTCGATTGAATAATTATACCCCCAGGGTTAAATTAGAGAGTTTACGGTATGTAAATGTAATTTTCTTGTCATTTACTAGAAACGGGGACTAATTGTCCGGGGGACTAACTGTCGCATACCCTTTTTTAAATGTCATTCTCAAGAATCAGTGTTTAGTTTTGGTACTTCAAATGTAGACACATTAGTAACATTGTACATGGCAGACACATGGGAAATTGTTGAACACGTACGGTGTATTCGAGGCAACGTATCTGAGCAGGATTGGGTTCCGGCAACTGTCACAAAAATCGACTATGTGGGTCTTTGCCGATTAGTCATTTACGTGCTTTCCTGCAACATACCGATAACTTCAAAGAAAAATAATGACAAAGAAAAGCCGCCTTTGTATATCGACTTTGGACAAAGAGTCATGGCGGATTTGACCTTACCATATAAAGAACCAGTATTGACGCAGGTATGAATTATGTTGTTTCTCTCTGAGGTTTACCTATAATGAGAATCGATGCATTACCTGAATTTCATTAATTACTGTCAGCAATTTAAAAATGATTAATATCTGTGCACAAGAAAGTTATCATTTGTCCCCCCCCCATAGAGAGTTACAAAACCTTAGCGATTTTCTATACGACGCTTAGTAGAACAAGGCATATTAACGAAATTTGCCTATAACAATGAAAAAATGGTAGTGCGGCCCAAGAATATTGTAGCATTTTGGGTGCACTTCACCAGAAGTATGCCCTATGACGTTAAACCAAAGTCAGTCACATTGTCAAATGATTACTCAATTATATTGCATTTGGCTAGAAAGGTTAGTAACTTCCTTAATAGTAATACCTTTCACTTAAAATGTTTTACTATTAAATCAACAAGTAGTCTATTCTGACAATGTTTTTAGGCATAAAATTCTCGATTGCATAGATATGGACGAGACATATTTTTAGGCTTTATATCACCCATTTTATCCTTTCCCGAACTGGACATACGGTTCTACGGAATATCTTTTCAAAACATTTATACTTAGAACTAATGACTAAAATTTGGCGCGAGTTCAAATTTGCGCCAAAAAATCAGGTCCTGCACGGAATTTGACTAGCTTATCGGATTCCGCGTAGCCGATTTACTAGGAAAGTTTTTTAATTTCCGCAAAAGGTACAAAATTTCGAAAGTTACGAAGGTTTTTAGAAATTGAAAAATTTACGCTGACCCTCAAAAATTCATCAATTTTCCTCGATTTTCGGGAGCCTCGAAAATGAGCATTTTTCAGCGCAAAATCGAAGGTAGGAGGCCAAAAAATTGGCAAAAAATTACGCCAAAGTTTGCGTTGCATTTTCGCATCACTGGAAAATGAAGGGATAAAATGAATAAATCACACGCTTTACCCTTTCCCGAGCCTGGACATACGGTTCATGTCCATTCAAAATCGACGAATTCAAAATCTTCGAATTAATGACTAAGGACCATATTGTGGCTTATTTAAGACCAATCCGTAGTACCGTATTCCCTATTATTAGAGCTCCTTCGCCCGTCACGACGATCGGTGGCGTTTATAAAAAATTCTAGAAGTGTCCATAAGTGTTTGGTCAATTTTCATTCATTCGGAGCAAAACTATTTGTAAGTGCCATATACCGTTGGATAGCCCATTACATTCTCTATTAGACTGTATATAACTTACTTTCAATTTACAGGAAAATATTAATTTACGGCAGCTTAAATGAAAACCAAAAATTATTGATATTCGATATTTTTGACAACTTTCATCGACAAAATATCCGAAATATTGGCATTGTGTAAAGTGACCTTGCGGCTTTTGTAGTGAAAGTCAAGCTCAACCATGTATGCTTTACAGAATATAACATCCTTTTACCTAGTATTTCAGTGCTGTCTCGCTCATTTTTGGAGCGCATTCTTAGGGGTGCTTATTTCATTTTTCAGAGGTGCATTCTTAGGGGTGCTTATTTCCAAAATGTACCTATTTTAGGGTAATTTTTAGCGGGGAATCCGAATTTGAGGTCAAAATTTAGCTAAAATGTAGACAAATTTAGACAAAATTTAGCTGAAATGTACCTAAATGTTCGGTGTTCAGTGCTTAATTTTGGTGTAACGGTTTCATTTTCAAGGTGCATTCTATATAGTCCTTAATTTTGGTGTAACGGTTTCATTTTCAAGGTGCATTCTATATAGTGCTTAATTTTGGTGTAACGGTTTCATTTTCAAGGTGCATTCTATATAGTCCTTAATTTTGGTGTAACGGTTTCATTTTCAAGGTGCATTCTATATAGTCCTTAATTTTGGTGTAACGGTTTCATTTTCAAGGTGAATTCTATATAGTCCTTAATTTGGTGTAACGGTTTCATTTTCAAGGTGCATTCTATATAGTCCTTAATTTTGGTGTAACGGTTTCATTTTCAAGGTGCATTCTATATAGTCCTTAATTTTGGTGTAACGGTTTCATTTTCAAGGTGCATTCTATATAGTCCTTAATTTTGGTGTAACGGTTTCATTTTCAAGGTGCATTCTATATAGTCCTTAATTTTGGTGTAACGGTTTCATTTTCAAGGTGCATTCTATATAGTCCTTAATTTTGCTGTCAGTATTTTTAGTCATTTGTAATCGACGAAGATTTGACCGAGAATGAGACAACAACAAGTAGCTTTATATTCAATTTGAACTGCATAAATAGTGAATCTCAATCAATAATGCACTATGGGCTTTTCGTTAACTGATCATTTTCTGTTTTCCCTATTTACCATGGTAGTGATCTTTCATATACCGGTTGAGATCGCACCTTTAAATATACATTTTATTTTACATATTATACTTTTTAGCTTCGTATGACGCGATTTTCAAATTTTTGACTGGATCGGTTTGTGGGTCAAGTGTCGTATCGTAGTCCTAATATAGACAAATATAGTAACGAATTCAATTCAGAAACAACATAGTCATTTGTAATCGACGAAGATTTGACCGAGAATGAGACAACAACAAGTAGCTTTATATTCAATTTGAACTGCATAAATAGTGAATCTCAATCAATAATGCACTATGGGCTTTTGCGTTAACTGATCATTTTCTGTTTTCCCTATTTACCATGGTAGTGATCTTTCATATACCGGTTGAGACCGGACACCTGTCGCGCATCGCACCTTTAAATATACATTTTATTATGAAAATAATCTGTTTTTTTTTTCTATAATTTGTTTGTGTACCTCCAAACGCAATTTTTGTATAGAATCCGAATTTCAACTCAATTTCGGCAGAAGGCAAAAAAGGTGAGCCCTGCGCTGCTTAGTTTGATGCGGGGAGGGAGAACTTTAAGCTTCTTTAACCATGCTACAGAAGTCGATTTCCGCTGCGGCTTTTAGAAACATCGGGTGCACTTGACGCAAGGAATTTGCAATTATGATCCAGTTGGCACGCACTATTTTCGGTTATCTACCTGTCGCCATCGCCAAAGGAAAGGTGAGAGAAATGACAAAGGACCGAGAGAAACAATCATAACTGCGCTCATATTTTGACACTGTGAAATTGTTTGGTTTCGTCGGAAAGCGGAACCACATGGATTTTGCAAAAATTTGAAAAGGTTTTTCGAAAATGACTTTTTTCCGTTCAGATCGACTAGATAAACAACATTTAGAAAGGAACCATGGATGTCTGACACGATTTTCGTAACCATACACGGGAAATAAAAATGTTTGGACAAAAATGGTCACTTTTCAAATAACGGACAATTAATTTACGTTAGACATCTACTGATGAGACTCGACTAACGTAGTTTCAGAATAGTTCTAACCGTCTAGAATTAGAGTCGAAACGGTTAGATAATCTTAAACTTTTTACATCTTTCCTTCGTAACCCAAAATCCTATTTTGTATAGTAACTTGTAAAATTTGTTATATTAGTCCAAAACTCTATTATGACGAAAATGACGTATGCGATTTACATAACCGATGCTATGCGATCCACATAACCAATCGATGAATTTTTAATTAAAAAATGCGACGTGAAATATTCAAGCCTGCGGTCTGGATTTATGACGCCTATGTCTGCGTCGAGAAATAGGTACCACTCATAATTCGGATTACTTTTCATAAATTGGGAAAAAACACAGTGGCGGCGATACATTATCTGCAATGAAAAGGTCATTGAAAGTGACCTTTTCACATTATTCATTAATAAAAGTTCACGTTTGTGATGGAGATTAAATTACTCCGTCTGCATAACGCGGTTAATAGAAGGTATTGCCTTAGTTTTGGCATGTTTTTTTGCCTTATAAAAGTGAGTAGTCACATTTTGGTAACGATTTTCCAAAAAGGTTATTGGTTTATTATTGTAGTTAATGAATTTTTCTGTGCAAACTATAGTTGGTGTGCGAGTTTTTGTGTTTCAGATTTTGGCGAAGTGTTTTGTTTATTTGCTTAAATAGTGTTTTTTTTTGACTTACTAAGGTTTGGTGTGTAAGTTCTTTAAAGTTTTGTATAATTTACTATTGTTTGGTTGTAAAAGTTATTTATTGTCATCCCCGTTCCGGGATCAAGTATACACAAGATATAATAATGTCAAATTTTGTCAAAAAATTGTACATACAAAGACAAAAGAATATATAAGTCATATTTGTAATATACGTTAAGAGAAATTTTTAGATTTGTTTTTCAGCGTTCATCATGTCGTCAAATGCTTTGCGGAATTCTTGCGAGTTGGCTGCGTATGGCTTAGATTGCGCTTCTTTTCCAAGATCAATCAGCTTGTTTTGCCAGAAGGTATACTTCTTTGTGAGGCTCGATTTCTCATTTGGCAGTGCTAGTTTCTCGAAGCCCACTGGTCGGAGGTATTTGCCACCTTCAAGTAGATTCGGATATTGTTCTAGAGCTATTAAATTACTCAGCCTGCATAATGCAATGAATAAAATAATTTGCGATCAAAAATTACGCTATCAATTTCCTCCACGATGCATAGAAATTTATTAGCACGTTTTTCCTGCAGCAAAACTGGGCAAAATCCACAAATAGTTATCTACTCTAACTAAGTCACATGTCTGCGCTCGGCGAGGCCAAAAAATTTTTTTTTGTCTCAGATTGGGCTGAAATTTGGCTAACATCCGTTTTAGGGTTGGTTTAGTTTGTGAAATTTTTTTTCAGACCCCCTGCACTCACCAAATGGGGAAAACGACCCCCTTTACCCCCAAGGGGCCAAGAAGCTAACACTCCAGGATGTGCGATATGGGGGTGCTTAATAGCTCATTTACAAAAAAATTTTTTGGGGCGATCTCAAAAAGTGGCTTTTTTGACCAAAAAACGTCAAAAATGCCACTTTTCGCACTTTTGAGCACAACTATCCAACTATACTTCCTCTTAATATAGGCTCGAACCCGTGGCGAAGGCCGCGGCGCTTCACTCTTGTAACCAGTATAAACAGCAAACGCCAACGCCTTCCAAAATAGGCGGTAAATTTTAATATGTTTTCAGAGATCTTTTGCAGTATCAGTCGATGTACAATTGTGTTTAGATCGCTATCAGAGGCTAACACTCTGTCTCTCTAGATGCGATATATCATGCGATCTCACGAACGAAAATTTGGAAAGATTTATTTGAAAAAAATAAGGCCATTAGTAGAGGATAGATTCATTCAACTCTTGTACTGGACTGAAGGCGGAATGGTTCCGTTGTCCAGCTATGTACGCCCTTTCCTTCATGTGCAAGATTTAAGATAACGCGATTTTAGTTCTTAAGTTCCTTGTTATTGTATGGGTGCTATGGGTAAATCTATTCAGAAATTCTATGATAGAGTCGCTCTGGATTCCCGCGCTCTGTGGAATATTATGTTAAATGTTTGGATGAAAATCAGAAAAAAAGAGCAGGAGAGGAGAAGCCGAGAAGAAGCAATCAATTCAGTTGAAATATACGTATAAGTGTATCAAACAGTTCACTGTTACATTCTCTTCTCTTACTGTTGCTCCATTATCCAGGAAAAGCCCTTTCTAAGAAATCTTTTTGTTATCCAAAAGCAGTAGATTGAAAGCGGAGATTAAAAGTTGTAAATGAAATCAGTTGAAATGTTAGCGTACCATCTTGAAAAAGTCATACATTTTATGATGCAAAGTGTGAAAACGAATGACCTCTACATGGGATTTTAAGTTCCGCCCATAATGCTTTGTGTTAAAATTTGCATAAATAGAAGATAGTAAAGAACTCTCAAGTAGTTTTAGACATTTGACTGGTTAAATACCTCGATAGTATAGAAATTGCACTTAGCTCGTAAATGAATCTTATGGTTTTTAATTGGCTTAAATTAGCTTAAAGATTACACCTGAATTTGCAGGATAAGTCTCTTACACTTTTAGGCAAGGTAAATTAAGATAAACAATGAGTATATGGTCCGAGTAACTCAGATTTTTTTATGTCGAGTGGAGACCAAAATGAGCAACTCAATTTAAAAAATATTTTAGGTAATATCAGTGATGATATTTTCTTACCTACCGAGAGATATTATATGTCATTTATCTTCTAGTAATGCGAGATTTTTTTATTCAGCTGACATTCAGAGGAGCTGGTTAATAGAAGATGAAGTTAAAACTTTTTCTTAAGGTTATTAATACGGTAGTTTATGTATGTTTATAAATCCTGTCCATGGTATGGAAATGAGATTATATAGAACGTTTATACGGGAAAAGACTTTACTAAAATTGAGATTTTAAGGCAATTTTCCTATCTCGCGACACAGCATTTAAACAAACATTTTTTGCACAAGTGGATTATTTGAACAATTATGCTAAGATCAAATTCTCACCTACTAGCGTCATTTGGCGCGCTTATGAGCATCGTACAAATTTCGTTCTCTCGAGGAAATGATATAATTGAGCCAGGGCAGATCTCTAAAGAGCATATTGCTGGACCGCTCACAGACCATTTTTTGCAATGGCTCAAGAAGTGAGTTGAAAATCCAGCATTTTGTCCAGCAGAAATTTAAGTAAGAACAAAAGTGCAGAAACAATTATAAACTGAGAACTAAGTTTTATATTCAAAGTGAAACATCACGCATTAAATTTCAGAAATGGATACGCTGATGACGATTTTGCATATGCACACATGGGAACTCAAGCGAGCTTTGGTGGAAAATTTTTGGATAATGACAAAGTAAAAATTAAATATCATTAATGGCATCTATGAAATATTCAACTTTTAGCTCAATCATTATCCTGTAATTTTCATACATGGAAATTCTGATGGAGCAATGAACGCAAATTATGCTGCGGCTAATCCGTCAGATGAGGGGTGGTCCGCTTCAATCTCCGAGTTCCTTCAAAATGGGTACACGAGTGCAGAGCTCTATGCCGTCACCTATGGAGATAGAGAGTTAAAAAATTCACTGCACAGGTGTGAAATGCTACAATGCCTAAATCAGATTTTTAGCGAAAATTCAATTTGAATAGTTTTATATTCCAAAACTTCACAGAAACAAAAGCAGTCTTACAATTGCACCATTTCTTTACAGGACAATGGACTGTGAAACAGTAATCCGACTCCGCCGATTTGTGACGGCAGTTCTGGCCTACACGAATTCCAGTTATGTGGACATTGTTTCTCATTCGATGGGAGTCTCTTTCGCTCGGCGACTTATAAAAGGCGGTCATCTGATCGAACCGAGCGAAGAGAGTGCAACCAAGGTCAATTCAGTTGAAGGGGAAGTCGCTCGTTTTAATGAGTGTTATATCGGAGAGCCAATTCATCACAAAATTCACACGTTTATCGGCATTGCGGGTGCGAATTATGGGATGTGCTTTTGTTCTAGTGAGGAAACAGAAAAGGCGATTCCAGCGTGCGGAAAAAGGGTAACTAAGCCTTTTTCGTTATCATTTTTGCTGTATGGCTTGGCTTATAGAACGGTTTCTGGCCCGGTTCCTGCAATGCTATCGATGATCACCTCAGCGAGTGTCTCTCACCAAATATTGACGCGGCGTTGAAATGCGGAGCAGATCATCAATATTCGTCATTTCTTAAAAATCTGAATAAGGATAGTATAAAGGAGGCAAAATTTATCGTGAGCATGTGGTCTGATGGTAAGCTTCTGCTCCCTGTTTATAAATGTTGTCAATATATGTGTCCAAATCTTTTGACAAACTGGCCCAGAAGAAAAAATGACTAGTTGTTAAGTATGTAGTTAAAAATTGTAAAGTAGTATATCATGATAAGGGTTGAGTGATTCTTTGATGTACTGCATAACAGAACAAATTTTTGCAGAAAATTTGATTCACAAAGAAACACTCTGTTTTCTTAAAGTCTTTTTTCTCAAAATGAAAATTTTAACGAAAAATATAATGATACCTAAGATGTAGAAGCGAATTGTGTTCGGAATCCTCGGACAAAATTAGTTATCCTCCTATAAAGAGAGATCGTAGAAAAAACGACCCAATTTCTAAATTTCGATAGAAATATCGAAAATCAAAAATATTTTTTTTAATGAAAGATCTCGAAATTCTAAGAACTTTTGACCAACCGATTTTCGAAATTTTGCACCAAATCAAAAGTTTGAGTAATATTTTGAGGACGGTTATTCCATATCAAGAGTTTGAGTAATACTATGAGAAAGATGATTCCAATTCAAGATTTGAGTAATACTTTGAGAACGATATTACTTCCAGAACGACGATTACAAATCAAGATTTTTATTAATGCTATGAGAAGGATGATTTCAAATCAAGATTTTGGGAATACTTTGAGAACGATGAAACTTTAAATTTTTTCTAACGAAAATTAGTTACGTATTAATAATTACTAATTATTAAAAAATAAATAACTGTGTAAATTATTTGTATTAATGCAAATAGACTTTTTAAATGTTCAGAAAATATTTCGAAAATGTAGCCTGTAGAATTTTCAAGAATACAAAATATAGCTGAAAATTTTTCTATTGTTGAAAATATACCAAATAACTTTCCGTTTTTAATATAAATAAATGAAAATAAACAAAAACTTTTTGTAATAGACTTAAAAATATTTAGAAAAGATAACTATGTTCCAAGCCCGGCTTCAGCCGGGCGTAGGAAGCTAGTGTAAGATAATACCAGATGTTAACTTACGGGGCTACGAATAGCCTAAAACTTGAAAAATATAAAATATCTCGGTTTTTCGAAATTGGTTGATAATACTATTTTTAGGTGATGAAATTATTGGAAAAACAAATTTGGCCTGGGGCAGAAAGACTAGCCTAATTCCACAATCTGACAAACATGTGGTATTTAACGATTTGTCACACTATGAAGTTAAGTCCAAAACGGCCAAGGATCAGTTTCTAATAATATCTGGGAGTCATATTGAACAGTGAATTTTAATTAGCTACTCGATTCAAGGAAATAATTTTCCTGCAGAAAAGCCTAAAAAAGGACGCTCTCGCAATATGGAGAATTAAGGAAAATGGCGTTTGATTACCCCAGTATACGTGATATTTGAACGAGTGACTCAGATTATAACTTATGTTTTCTTATATGGCTTCGCAATTGACTTACAGACAATCTGAATTACTATCATCTTAACGCACCGACCTTAGAGTAGTGGATAAATCAGTGACGGAAAAGTTGGGGTTCTATTCTACCTGGGGACTGCCCATATGATGGGTAGTCTGGTTGTCTGTAGGTTTATTTAGCTATACTGAAAGATCTCATTTATGTCCGAATGATCTCATTGTTATGGCATTTTTGCTTTTTTTCTCCTCCTTGCATTAAAATTACTGTCTAAAGTTTTGTTATTAGTGAATTCTTTGTTTTAATTTATTGTAATCATTGTAATAAATGGAGCTATGAACAAAATACCAAATGTTAAATAGCAGCACTTTTCGAATTTTAAATTCCTATTTAGTCTTTCCATTCAGGGTCTCAAGGATTCACTCTTCGGGTCAATGAAGAAGAAAGACGAAGCAAAAATTACTCCAAAGAACTATTACTTAATAATCCGTCTAATCGGACGACTCATTCAAAGAGATAAAAGATCGGTAGATTTTGAATATCCACACTAGCAATACTGTCACATTTAATGTTTTAAACCCGAATACGAGTCACTCTATTTTCGAAGAAAAAAGAGCGTCGTCTGCAACGCCAAATATTCCACGGCGGCTGAAGAAGATTGAGGTTAAGGATAAGGACCAGTGATTTCAAAAGTGGTCGTGGTACCATGACCAATTTTTAAAGCAAAGCCACGATAAAGTAACGATAATTTAACATAAGCCACTTTTATATCATAGGGCCACTTATTTCATCAATGAACAACAAAGAAAACACTGCATACGAAAGCAGTTGAGAACAATGGCTCTCTTCTTCGTTTTATTAATGGTCGTTAAATTATCGTGACTGTTAAAGCGGTCGTGACTGTGACCGTTTTTTAATTTGCTTCCAAGATCGAGATAAACAACTTTGTAAATTTCACCAACTCCCTAACAGGGATGAGATTTAGGACCATAGAGGTAGGATAAGCTAGTTGAAAGCAAGTTTAAAAATTACACCAACACTCCAGATGCCCAAATATGGCAGATCCATTGAAAATGAATTTCAAATTCCCGCGCGTGCTGTAAAAATGCGCCCGAACACTTCATTTTCTTAGAAATCGAAGGCACTGGAATCAATTGTGCTTCCTGACAGACAATAAACACACATATGTGATAATCAATATAAATGTTTCCCATAAAACTACATTTGAAAATACAATTTGTAATGCGAGATCATCAGAATAAATGTCGGATAAATGTATTGCATATTTGTGGGCATTACTGTATTTTTTACGAGCGAACGGGGCTCCCTTCGGGAGCCAAGTTTCGAGCTAAGGGTAGCTTTTTTTCGGAAAGGACACTTATGCTTCCGATTGGGTTGTACGTCCGTCGCGGCCGCCGGCCGCTACTGCCCCTTACCGACGAAATAAGCACCCCTAAGAATGCAAGTTTGGATAAATTTAGGTAAATTTAGACCTCAAATTCGAATTCTTGGCTAAATTTTACCTTAATTAGGTACATTTTTAAAATTAAGCAGCCCTAAGAATGCGCTTTCGAAAAGTGCATTTTTAAGCCGTTTTCGAAGGGACGCACGGACTCAAAGCACTCAAATACTATATAGGATTACTTTGCTCTCTACTTATGTTCCTTTCTTCCCCATACGGCCTCGACACGTAGGATTGTAATGTTCAAATTTTTCTTTGTGTTTCAAGGTCAAAATCTGCCGGCTAAAGAATGACTGCCCAAAGTTCTCTAAAGGAAATGTGTGAGATATCAGAGAGCGAAAACACATTACAAAGACTACTATTTATTGGCAATTTGGGTCGAATTTTTTGTCAATTTTGATGATTTTAGAAAAGAATGAAATTTTATTTATGGCTCATGTTAAAGATTTTAATGAGGCCTGTGAATTGGTATATAACTCGTTTTTGCATCACAACAATATGTCAAAAATTTTTGGAAGTTTGCAATTTTCTATGGAAAATGGCTATTTTACATGGAAAAACAGGGGTCCATGACAAAAAATCTAAAAATTTATTGAGAAAGTTTTCGAGTTTGATGAAACCAAAGAGGAATGCAAAGTTCCAAAAATTTTTGACATATTGTTGTGATGCAAAAACGAGTTATATACCAATTCACAGGCCTCATTGAGATCTTTAACATGAGCCATAAATAAAATTTTATTCTTTTCTAAAATCATCAAAATTGACAAAAAGTCGACCCAAAAAAGGGGTGGTGCTATAGCTTTGTTACACACAAAATCCAGGTATTTAAAAAAAGTTTTAAAATTTCAAAGGCTAGTATATTTGTATATTTACTAGTTACCACACGTGCTCTATCTTTCTGCAAAATCAGATTTAAACTGTATATCACAATTTTCTATTTTATTTTTTCTTTATTTAACATATTTTCAACAACGAACCAAAAACCATTTTGTACATTAATTAACAGACGACTTCATGTCGTCCTTTTAGCTCTTGTTAGAAAAATTTGAAACTGAAAAATACCGAATTTCGTGATACCAAAACTTATAGTTTCATTTGATCTCGCTTTATTCTGAAAATTGAATATGGTTTAACAACAAAATGTTTTAAATCTATTATAATATTATAGTTAAATTTGAGCCCCTAGCTCTGGGGTTTGGTGCCTCACTCAGGGACCCCTATTCCTCCTTCCATATATTTAAGCGTGCTGCCCATATTAGAATGTAGGTCAAAGAGTATTTAACAAAGTTTCATTTACAAATAAGGATATTTAACAGGATGAACAATGCAAATAGTTACAAAGTCACATTTCCCAATAGGACCCTCATGCAGCAAGACTTCTAGCTGACTGCCAGCATAACCCACGACTAGCTAACACCCCAATTGCATGAGACCCCAACTGCATGAGACCCCAACTGCCTTGTAGCGCTCAGCCGCGAGTATTTATACTAGCTGAAGCCGGCCCAATCCAGACAGGAATGTTCCCAGTGCCTCTGATTTCTCTCTTGGTCCCATGCTAGCTCCAGACGATCACCACCCCTTATGTTATGATAGAGCCCTGAAGTCTCTGGGAAAGTGGTCATTAGAGTTAATGATCACTGAGAACTTTTGCACAGTGAGCGTTCTTTGCTCAGCTGCAAACTCCGGCTCATACAAGAGTCCCCAGTTAGGCTCACCCCAAAACTTCTGGCTTTAACACCTATCACCCCCATTTAAGACTGTCCTCAGTCTTGGACCTTTAACACCTATCACCCCTATTGAGTCAAGTAACAAGCAAAAAGATAAGAATAATGCCCCGATATAATAAATACCCAAGCAATATATAGGTATCATTCCCAAGTAAAAATAAATTGATGAAGAAAAATGTTTGTATCAAATATGAATCTGTAGTGTTCTAGCACTGACCGGAAAGCAAAGTTGGTAGACACATCGAACAGTTTAAGAGCAAGCACCAGAAAGCGAAACCCCAAAGTGTAGAGCGAGATATCCCAACATAGGATCCCTTGAAAGCGGTACAAGGAACCTGGAGACGCCAGGATATCCCCACCAAACAATCGGAAAATAGCACCCGAAATAGAAAGAAGAAATTGTATGATCCAGAAGCTGGATACCCCTTGCGAGCGGAACCTCATAATGTACGGATTTGGCCTTAGCACAAATATCTAAGCTCCACCACGTGCGTCTTCATCATCCGCTGTTTGCTGACCATTTTTGGAACATGCTATGTCCGTGTTAAAGTGTCCCTGAGTCGGATAATAGCTAGAATTGTTAGTATTACCCCAAGAATTATGGCTTTCTGGAATCATTTGACTTCTTTGAGTAGCCCAATCACTGCGATCAGTCCATATATACCCTGCCGGTGAAATACTGTCAGAATTGTTCTGGCGCAAATTACGCGAATGACCCAGAGATTGAGTCGCACTCGCCCATAAGATTGGATGGCCCTCCTGGAATTGGTCATATTGTTTGATCGCAAAAATTTCCCCGGCTTGTTCACTTGGCTCGCTGTTAAGAGTCATGCGCACAATATCTGCAATGCGCTCAACTTCTTCCTCTTTAGCGATTTTCTCGCTTTCAATAACATGTTCCATATGAAGCGCTTTATTGAGAGCTTCTTCAACGGTAGTTGGTTGAGACGCTTTGACGTGAAAGCCTAAAGTCGAAACAAGGCGATCCATGAATTCATCCAGAAGGATTTGCTGATACATCTGGTCTCCTTGCCCCACCGTTGCGGCAGTCACAAGTCGTTTAAGTCGACTCATGAAAGCAATAACCGGTTCCCCTTTAATTTGTCTGCAGTTTCGGAGACCCTGGCGCGCAATATTTCGTGATATTGCATTTTCGAACAGTGACCTCAATCGGCAAATAGCTAGATCGTAGTCCCCTTTTTCGGCAGTTGAAAGTTGTTCAAACTTTTCCCTAGCCAGCCCTTCCAAGAAAAATTTGAGCTTGTTGAGTTTCTGTGCCGCAGTCCATGGTGTATTTTGAGCCTCAGCTAAATCCTCAAATCGTCGCAGCCATTCAGAGAAAGACCATTCTCCCTCAACTGTAAACGGTGGGATTGACATACTGCTGCTCATTGATTCAGTGATTGAGTAACTTAGAGTGCTGAATGAGTATAAGTGGAATATCCTGAAGGAAAATAGTTGCAACCGTGGATAGTAACTGGGATTATACAAAATAACGCGAAAATATTGCACGTGCCCAGACAGGTACAAATACGAGCGCGAATACCACAAAATATTATAGCACCCCAACAACTGATTAGGCGAACCACACCGAATTGAGGCATTAGTGGAAATGGAACAAGGGTATGAGGGCAAACAGAAAATTGAGTAAAGAAATAGTAAGACAATATAGTAAACAAGTAACGGAATATAGAGACCCCATAGAATTTAAGCTTCTAGAAATATCGAGACGTGGTATTATAGGCTGCCAATAATTACCTAATTAGATCCCCTCATTTGATTAGCTCCTTCAGCATATAGAGTTAGAATATGGATTTAGCGCGTCTGTCGAAATGCGCATTTTTGAATCATGCCCCTTTGACGAGATGTCCATTTGCAAAAGTCGACCTTATATGGTTATTTGAATGGTCCATATGAAGAGGAATCCTTCGCTGAAGATTTAGAAGATAGAATAGCACCCCTTAGCAATAATGTAAATAGTGTGTCCTGGTAGTAATCCAAATCGTACCCCAAAATTTAGTCATCATGACGTTAGTCATCATGACGTTAGCAGCCGCCAATTTCGATTACAGCGAATTAAGCGATGCTCAGAATTGGTTGTATCGGCAGCGCAAGTGTGCTTTTGTTTCAGCGATATCCTTGTGTTTTTACTAGGTGTCCCTTTTTGTGCATCAACACCCCATAGCTAACCCGAATGCCAGCTGATGACGAAGATAATCGCGTTCTTCTTGGCAAACTTGTATGTGATTCGTGTCCCCCTTTTTCTGTTGCCTTTCAAAATTCATTTCTCTTGGCTTTTCCATATCCACTTTTTCTGTATGGCAGAGTCGGAATAGTCTTTTCCGCAAAGTTGGATCACCCCTTTGACAGTGCTTCTATAGTTTGCAGAAAGAAAATCGATATCTCCCAAATGCCCTTTGGTTTGTGTTGTGTCCGAAACAAAAACATCCTGTCCCCATTTATCCAAGCATCTTTTCACATTTCCCCATTTAGCAAAATTTGATATCAGAGCTGTGTGATGCTGAAAGACCCTTTGAATAACCTGGCTTCGTATTAGAAAATTTTGCATTGTTTACCCCATCCTGTAGAAGTCATACCGCTTCGAGAATGAAATTGATTTTGCTTGACCTCATCTAACTCTTGTCCTTCTGGGCTCCGCTTGCTCCTCCTTACATAAAATCATTTTTGCTGCTTCCTTTTACATCGATTAATCATTTCATCCTTTCCATTTCCTTTTTGCTGCATTTGAATATCCTCCGATTTGTATTTCCTTGTGTCAAAATGGTCATTTTGATTCATCCGTTTGTCCTTTTATTGCAGCAATCCTTTTTAGCAGCTTCCTTGTAGGTCGATCCTGTTCATTCTTTGCTCCATATTATTCCTTTGACCCTATTTTGTCGACTCCATTGATTCCTTTGTAGCAGCTTCAAAATTTGTCCTTTACTGTCCCTGCATTCCGTTTAAGCCTTATTATTTGTCGAATTCTAATAGTCCGTAGTTTTCCCATGAAAATCAGATTGATCAGATCTGATTCACCGAAGTCCCCACTGTAGAGTCAGAGATAGGTTGGGGCCGCGGTTCCCCGGCCTGTCTCATTATGTTACCCCTGAGGGGCAACAAGACCCCAAAGTGACGACTCCGGCATTCGAGGTGCTGCTACCAGTTAAATTTGAGCCCCTAGCTCTGGGGTTTGGTGCCTCACTCAGGGACCCCTATTCCTCCTTCCATATATTTAAGCGTGCTGCCCATATTAGAATGTAGGTCAAAGAGTATTTAACAAAGTTTCATTTACAAATAAGGATATTTAACAGGATGAACAATGCAAATAGTTACAAAGTCACATTTCCCAATAGGACCCCTCATGCAGCAAGACTTCTAGCTGACTGCCAGCATAACCCCACGACTAGCTAACACCCCAATTGCATGAGACCCCAACTGCATGAGACCCCAACTGCCTTGTAGCGCTCAGCCGCGAGTATTTATACTAGCTGAAGCCGGCCCAATCCAGACAGGAATGTTCCCAGTGCCTCTGATTTCTCTCTTGGTCCCATGCTAGCTCCAGACGATCACCACCCCTTATGTTATGATAGAGCCCTGAAGTCTCTGGGAAAGTGGTCATTAGAGTTAATGATCACTGAGAACTTTTGCACAGTGAGCGTTCTTTGCTCAGCTGCAAACTCCGGCTCATACAAGAGTCCCCAGTTAGGCTCACCCCAAAACTTCTGGCTTTAACATTATAATGTGAAGTGTTCTAAGATTGATCTTAAATCATCTAATTTGCTTATACGATTATTATCTAATTATCTATTCTAAAAAGGTGCATGCTAACGTTAAGCTTGCTCGTGCCACCCCAACGCCAGCCGGATATGGGTGTGGCTAAGTCAAACCAAGACCATTGCACTCCGCCCATTTGTTCTGGAAAACTTGCCATATAAAAACATCCTCTCGGAATCATTTTCATTCAATTTCATTCAGTCTTTATTCATTCTTGCATTCCTTTTGAGGATCGCTTTTATCACAAATAATTGCCTGTAATAATGCTTTTGAACCAGAATAAACTTGTGTGGGGAAAAGTCTAAAACAACACAGAATACACAACATTTTTGGTGCCGCAACCCAGTTCCTTCGGAACAACTAACGGGAACCAATTTGTTTTCTGTGGGAGACGGCGGGACCCCTTTACAGAAAAAGTAAAGGACGGTGGATCCTAGTCACTCCGGACAATTCCTGTCTGTGTTAAAGGGATTTTGTAAGAAATCCTTGGCAGTGGGAGGTCGTACCTAGGTGGTCCCTCGGTGAGTGCGCAGCTTAGTGCTCCCTCACAGGATTTGCTGCAGAGCTCGACTAAAAAGTCGAAGGTATATACCAGACAGTCGCATATTTGTCGGACCTAGAGGAATGTTACAAACCGCCAAGTCGGTTCTTGAGCAATCCTTTTTCACCAAATGCCAACGGCGCAGTTGGGGACCGCTCCAAAAAGGCCTAGGGGTCTTTGAGCAAAACGTGTCCCGCACTATTCGCCTGGTAGATAAAGGTGTTAAGGATCTGAAAGAGGAGTTCAGCCGTATTCGAGGCAAATTACAGAGTTTAAGCGTAGCCCGAGTAGTGCAATCGTGGATATATTCGGACGAAGAGGACCAGAGAACATGGATCCTGAGTAAAATTCACAAAAATCCAAGGCCTGGGGAAACAAAAGTTGATAAGGAACAGAAAAGGGATCAAGGAGGAAATGACTCGGAGGTTAATGACTCCGAAGAGCAGGCCCTTGAGTCTGAGGACCGAAAGGACGATGAATGCATTGAAATATTGGTCCTTGATGCCTTTTCTCCGTCAGTAGGCTCTCTGCCAATGTATGACGGAAATCCGACGGTCTCATTTGGAAAGTGGCTTGAGAGATTTATGGACATTTTAAATCTTTCGTCTACTACCTTAGATGAGGACCAGAAACTAAATCGACTTCGATATTGTCTCAGTGGTCGGGCTCGAGCCGAGCTAAATGTCGCTCAGCCTGCACCTAAGACTTTGGACGAAGCGATTAAAGTTCTAAAAGGGAAATTTGAAAATTATAACGCAAAAATTATTGCTCGCCAAGCGCTTTATATTTGTCATCAAGTGCCAGGAGAGCGAGTTTTTGTGTTCGCTAACCGTCTGAGTGAGGTCGTACGCGCCGCACTTGCAGGGGAAAATGAGCAAGTAATCCAGAAACGCTTATTAGAAGAGTTCGTGGATCGCTTGACCCCTGACTTGCAATTTGAGGTGAAAGGTGCGAGACCCGACACTTATTCTAAGGCATATGAGTTGGCCGAGCACTATGAATTACTGATGCCGGTCCGTAATCAAATGTATGCCCCAGGGCAAATTTTGGTAGCAGAGCTAGCACATAAAATTAATGCTCTGGCTATAGAAAGACGCTCTAATGGCAAAGCTTGCTATTACTGTGGGCGTCCTGGGCATCTTATTAGAGATTGCCGGAAGAGAGACTTAGGGGACCAGAATCAAAATTATGGTCGCAGTCGAGATAATGAGCACAGCCAAATGCATCTGGCTAGTCGAAGCCATTCTCGTAGCGCAGATTGTAATGAATCTCGTAGTCAGAGTCGAGATCGTTTGAAATGGGAACCACCACCACAAGTATCAGTGCGTTTCCGTGATCCGAAACGATCAGACAACCAAATTAGACTTGCTACTGTGCTTCCCACAGTGCTGACATTTGCGGTATCTACCCAAATGGCAAATGCACTTGAGTATAGTTTTAAGCCTACGGTCTATTTCCCTGATATTCCATTACCGCTGTTTCGGTTGCCTAAAGATCTTATTTGCCCTTCGGCAAACTGGATCCCGGTGGAAAGAATTCGAGAGAGAAAGGCAAGGTGTAAACTGCCTCCCGTGTCGGCAAAAGAGCCCATATCTGAGACCCTTCCGTTTGAGGAAAAGTGGCATCCAGATAGGGTACTTAAGCCGTTCAGGATTGCCAATAGTACCTCAGTGTCGTTTTGGGATAAAATGTGTGCCCGAAAATTTAAAATGACCGATTATCAGTCACTAACTAGTGTAGAAATTGGTTTGGAAATTGACGGGTATAAAAGTAAAATACCAATACATATTTTTGATCGAGAAATCAGCAAAGGTAATAATGATATGACACTCGCATTCGAGGACATAAGGAAATTGCCTTTTTATTGCGATTTCAAGCGAGCCAGGACGGCCGTAGCCGGTGCCCTAGAGCAGCCCGTGCTAGATCAGAAAATGTCAAAATGGCCTAATCATTCCTTGGTGGCTGAAATTTACCTGAGTAGATCTAACGGGTCGGAGGAGCATCAAAATTCTCTTAATGACTTAGTTAATCAAAATCTCGAGGTCTTTTCGCACCATGAGCATGATTTTCGGCTTCATATCCTAAAGACACCACCAATATGGACGAAAAACGCGCATTGGAATCAATTTCGAGCCAAATCATACAAAGAGCCACCCAAAACTTACGAGAAAAATGCAGATAGCGCAGAAAATGCAGAATGTGAACTGAACGCAGATTGTGAACTGTGGACGAGGAAATCTGATAACTAAGGAGCCGTATCATCCATCCAGCCGTATCAATTACACAGGACAGGTTGGGCAGTATCACAAAAAATATATTTTTTATATTGTTAATTATTTATAGTATATCTCACTATTTTTGTAAAATTTTCTCGAGTTAGTAATAATTTTGAGCATATTGTTTCTCCAAATCTCTCTCATATATTAATTTCAAAAATGGGCAAGTTAGAAAAATCCTTTGATGGTTTCCTTTAAAATATCTTTCCGGATAGGCTGCTAATACTTTGGGTTTGGATGCTGAGTGATCTAGCTTTCATTTATGAAGTGAACAAATTGGCTACCCATTTGGCTAAGACACGCGTCCCTAGAGATATAATCATAAACTTCACTGAAAATGAGCGAAATACTCAAGTCTATCACAGCCAATTAACAGTCAATTAACATGAAAGCCACGGCACTCACATTTGACTAAGCGGCCCCACAAAGAGAATGCGGATCTGTCTCACAGACGATCCCAGTCCAGTGGTGAGCGCAAAGGTAAAGTTAGCCCAGGTAAGGCTAAGGTAAAGATATTGCCGATATCCGAAAAGAAAGGGGAAGGAATACCTGACCCTACCCTAAAGGATGAGGCGAAATCGAGCCTAAAGTAAAAGGGTCCGCTGAGCGCATGTAATCCATAGAAAAGCCATTTGAGCCAAAGGGAACCAAAAAAAAAGGAGTGAAAATTTAGCCCATAAACATCTCTCTCAATAATTTAAATATTCTTCCCGCTTTGGTAAAATTGTAATAATTAATAGTAAGCTTTCTAGTCTAATCTGTCAAAAGTTCTGCTTCTAAGTCATAAAATTTTGTAATACTCGAGTCAGTTCAAATTAAATATATCAAAATGATGTACTATTAAAAATTGTTAACGACGGAATTCATTAAAATCCCCGGAGATTAATTTTTCGAAAGGGGAAGGGATGAAGTGTTCTAAGATTGATCTTAAATCATCTAATTTGCTTATAAGATTATTATCTAAATATCTATTCTAAAAAGGTGCATGCTAACGTTAAGCTTGCTCGTGCCACCCCAACGCCAGCCGGATATGGGTGTGGCTAAGTCAAACCAAGACCATTGCACTCCGCCCATTTGTTCTGGAAAACTTGCCATATAAAAACATCCTCTCGGAATCATTTTCATTCAATTTCATTCAGTCTTTATTCATTCTTGCATTCCTTTTGAGGATCGCTTTTATCACAAATAATTGCCTGTAATAATGCTTTTGAACCAGAATAAACTTGTGTGGGGAAAAGTCTAAAACAACACAGAATACACAACATAATGTTTATGTGCAAATTGAATTTTTCTGGAAACAGTTGTCCTTTCCGGTTCAATATTTTTGGCTTTCTTGGTGTACTTACCTTCTCTGGTGTACTTACCATTCTTTGTTGCAATTATGTTTGGTTACTGTTTGTAAACAAAGACATTAGCAGGTATCCGATAGGTCGATTAAATCTTTGACAGCGGATGTCAAATTATAGCGGAGCAAGTTCCTCCCAGCCATTTAACCCTGTTTTGAGAAAATAAGATCATATATGCAGATATAATGCATTCGCCGTCTTTATACAATGTAACGGTCCATTCTAAATTTCTGACAGGGGAGTTGTCAGAATTTTTCACAGTTATTATTTGAAAATGCCCCAAGCCGAGTGAGGTATTATTATCTCTCTGATTACTGTCTCTCTCCCAAAGGGAAACTGCAGTCATCACTTTACACTCCATTTCGCCTTTATTATGTCACATTAGAGTTCGGGTCAATATTGGAATGTGTTAGAAAAGGTTATCATTGCATATCCCTGAAGCAAACGCATTACTAAGTCGAATTAGGATATCCTGTACATAATTTCGGAACCTGAAAATTTCGTTATCAGACACTGAATGTTCAGTCTTAGAAAAACTGACCATTAATTTGTAGACTTATATGAGGAATTTGAAAGTCGTTTTTGCCGCAGTCACTGGATTTTTTATAAAATGGCTTCTGGACTTGTCATTTACACTAATGAGAAAAGAAGCAAATGTTGTCGATCAATCACCGACGACGATCACCATAGAAACAACAACCGTGTTCAATACGCGACCTCTTCCTCCCAATCTTATTGGTCTCGATCAGTCGCGGTTTGGACCGAATTTTACATATGCATATCCTGCGTATAAAGCGTATGCATATCAAGCGTATAATGTATAAAAGCATCTAGAATCGTCAATAATATGAATGCCAGATGTAACATGAGTTATAAATGTTTAATACTGTGAAAATTTGCCTTTTTTTCTCTATGGGTGGTGAATCGTCCCAGGTGATGAAACGTCCGTGTCAGTATTGTTTAAATTTCATGAATAGAATTAATTTGGTTTGTAACATTTCTCTTGTAAACCTTCAAGGGCACTATTGGTATGCCGAGAAAATTGCAAGTGTTGAATTGCAGATTTTTGTACCATAACACAATTAAACTTAATCTTAACACCGGAATAGTAGCTCAGAAAGTAACATAAGTAGAACCAAAACAGTATGCCCACGCTTAAGCCTCAGACGAAAGCTTGTTTAAGCATAAACCAAAGGCCAAAAAATGCCTACGCTAAACCCAATTGTTGGGCCTATGTTACATTTTACGCTAAGCCTACGTTTCATTTTGATAAATTATTCTGGTTCTAAGATTTGCTATAATCTGTGTAATGATCAAAAACCTGCACTTAACAACCTAATATTTTCTTGTATCCTTAGAATATGATTATTTTTCATATAACTTTTTACATAATGATGATTCATATTATGATTACATTCTGATGAATTATATAGTGAAAAATTTGAAGAATGACATTCTCGACAACGAAGAATATAATTTTTATGATTGCCTATTTTAGCACAATACTCAAACTTACTACATTACCATTTGAGTAAATAGTTATTTAAAATAGAAATTAGAAGGAAATGTTCAACGGAGATCAAAACGAGTGAATAACGCGGACAAAATCGCTAAAATTATAAACTGAATTATACAAAATAAAAATTTTTTGCAAATACTTATAATTAGGTTTCGAAACTTCGCTACTGTCTGGACTGTTTTTTGTCGCCTCACTAAGCCACTGGCGCCGTTGTGTTACGAGTGCCGTCTTCTCTTTTTTTAAATTTTTCATTTGTTTTAACTTATTGTTCTTTAGACACTAATTTTTGCTTGTAAGTAATTCTCTACTAGTCGCACAAAGGGAAACAAAAGGCTCTCTCCATATTCATCACCACCCTATTCATCACCTATACATATTCATCACCCGGTTTCTTCATTACACAGTGAAAATTCGTGGAAATTGAAGGAATTTGGCCGAGATTTTTTGCACCCGGGTGTTTTCGACCCCGCTGAGTCCGAATTTGAGGTTAGTTTCGACCGCGCGCGCACTGCATGCGTGCGCTGCGATCGCCCGATGCGTTTGGACAATTTTGTGGGTATCATTGAGCCTAGATATTTATACCAACCCCCTAAATCGACCGCGGGGTGTTCAAATCCGGGTCAGATTTTGTCTGGTCCCAGCACGAAAATCGGGGACCAGACACGTCAATTTTTTGACAGGATACGATAAAACAAACGGCAGATTCGGAATCAGCGCATCGAAAACCCCTAAAAACAAACCGCGCGCGCGGTCGAACCCGACCTCAGATTCGGACTCAGCAAAAAATACCCGTATCGGGTGTCCCAAAAGTTACCGGCGGATTTTGAAGCCCAAAAAATTACAAGATTTTAAAGAGCAGTATGTATATGGCTTATACCATTTTAAAGCCTTTTTTGTCCACTTTCATATGGTACATAACTTTTATATATCGCCTTACAAAATATTGAAAAGTTCATACAAGGATTACAACCACCTCGTGTAAAAAACTTGCAGAGGTTTTTTCCACATTTAAGAATTTTTTGTCCATTGATTTTACAGTGTGAAAACATCGGTTCTTCTATCCTTATTGTACGTTTTGAGGGCTATTATATACTTTTTACAGAACGGTTATTCGTTTGGTGGAAGCGGACTTATGAGCATTTTTCGACACCGCACTTTCCCAAAAACTCACATTTTTGCTTCAAAGGACTGAAAATGCGAGTTTTTGGGAATGCAAGAAAATGCTAGTTTTTCTATGCCATCGCCCTTAGTGGCGAAGGAGTTAGCTAAGGACCTAAGGCGAAACGACCTCACCACCCCGGAACCCACCATGTGCACCCATGCGCCTCATTATCGAGAAGGTAATCTCAAAGACCTGTCTAGTGAACGGATTTGTTACATTGATGGAACGCCCGGATGCATTCATCCTGTATTCGAGATGGAAATCAGACCTTCAAACTGCCGACATGATTGAGGCGGAGTGCAAATTCAACACTCTGAAAATGGCTTACGAAGCCGACGCCTGGGGCACTCGGCGGACAGTGCGAGAGACTACTTTTCGGAGATCTGTTGAATTGTTGTATAGTAACTTTTTTCTCTGACTAATTGACCTATTCTGATCGTATCAATTTTGGGGCGAAAAAATACAAGCGAAAAGCTATGGAAAGCCTTTTATGCGGAAATACAACGGATTTACTACTTCTTTTCTCGCACAACTGTCTGCCCGCAGTCATTAAAATTTTAAGTTTAACCTTAAAGAACAAACTATCTAAACGTGTCTTTCATATAAAAAGCTCTTTTGCCCACACATTGGGCCAAAAACGTATTTTTAATCTAGAAGGTCTGGAGACAGCAGCTGTAGTTGCTATCGAATGTTGTATTTTACCATTTTTGCTAGCCCATAAAAATGTTTAATTATAAACTTTTTAACACCGAAATTCTTTCAAAATTTCCTTCTTTGTCATAAATTTACTTATTCGTGTCCCGGTTGCTCATTTGCGTTGCCGGTAAAATATATAGAAATATTAAATCTGAAGATGTTTGAAATATTCGATAATTCATATATTTCGCGCAGCATTAAATATGTACAACGTATGAATTTGTCAGTGATTTGAATCTGAGACATGTTATACGAAACTTTCAGGTCATCGCTATGGGACTGGGATGGCTTAAATGTGTGCTCATTATATTGTTTTGCATGCTGCAATATTGGCTATTTATCGACAACATATGGTCTACACTAGACAAAACAATCCCTTTCAATGTCGGGTATGGTATTTTATAATTTCTACCTTACTAAATTACTAGTGGGAATAGACGCTAACGGAGCTGAAGAAGTGCCTATCTTTTGCAGAATTTCGGATGATCGGAATGATGAATTTTCGATTAAATTCGGCTCTAAATCTTGACCCTCAAAAACCTCTGTCCCAGCCACATTTCGTGCCTTCGGCCCTTCAAATATTTCAATGCCAGCCCTATTTTTCTTTAAAAAAAGGTAAATAAAAATTACTTTACCAGCGCTGAATAGAACTTGAGACGTTCGCGCCTAAGCCCAACTGCTTTGCACCTTTTCACAATAGCACAACGTTACCGAAGCTTCTACTTTCCTTATACTGCCACGAAATTAATGACTTTAAACCGTCGAGGGTTTGAAGCTTTTTTGGAGCGGTCGAAGGCCGCGACTGTCGACCGCACCCTAACGCTGGACTGGCCTCACCCAAGAATTCAAGGCTGGCCCAAGGACACTAATGTACTGTCACTATACCTAACCCAAAACGCTGGACTTGCTGACACACGAGTCGGGCCGAAGGCCCGAGGTCCGCTGGACCACAGTTTCAACCCCGTTGGGGCTGCCAATAATACCTAATTTCCCATATTTGGAAGCGGCCCACATGAGATTAACAGCTTAAAAACAACTACGATTTAATATCTCTTTACGCAATAGAGATCTCAACAGGAACCAAATTTTTTTCGGTAGAGTGCTGAAAAAGTGCCTATCTTTTGCAGAATTTGTCCGGATCCGAATCTGTTCTCGGTTTAGTCAGTTTCTCTGTTAAAAATGCCCAAAAATTGGTCCTAAATTTTATTTTTATATGGGAAAAAAATTGAGAAGTGAGCTTTTTCAGAGAGTTCGTAATCTACAAAATTTTCGGATCCGAGTGAGATATCTATTGCGTATAAGAAACCTTAAATAGTAGTTGTTTTTAAGTTATTAACTTCATTTGGGTCGCTTCCAGATATAGGAACTACAGTCAAACCTCGTTAAGGGACACCTTCGGGACCGGGCCCAGGAGGCCTTAAGCGGGGGCCCTTAAGCGGGGAAATTTTTACAAGGTTCTCAATTTGTTTCTTTTCTGGCCCACAATGTAGATCGGACCCTTGAGAATAGATGTTTTATAAAATTTTAAACTAGTGTGGGTGTTTTATCCAGACAGTGTTTTGTCCGTGAGAATTTTGCCCAAGGTTTTGTTTGCACCCATCTCACGATAAATAATTTAGCCGAGATGCATTGCACCTTGTAAAAACTGCCAAGGGAATGGTTAGCATGAAAGAAATTGAAAGCAATCTTTGGGAGCCCTTCGGATATTCACTAGTGAGCAGTTCGAGTCAACTGATCCCAACGCTTAAGCAAAAGACGCCTGATACGTGTGAAACGGTAAGTAATTTGTACCTAAGAAAATATCCTGTAGCGTCTAGATGTAATTAATGACTCATATATATTTTTCATAGAATTTTTAAGTATTTTACTAATGAAACGTCTCGTTACTCTCGATAGTTACACACTCGATAGTTATACACGCGATAGTTACGGGATGTTTTTTCGTTGGTAATGAAAACTGTCCCACCACAAGACGAAAATTCGAAATAAATTCCTGAACAATCCTGGTATTTCTTATACAGTCAAACCCCGTTAAGGGCCACTTTCGTCTTTCGTCGTCAAGGAGGGTGGCCTTTGACCGGGTAGCTTGCACAGCGAGTGCTTACACAGCCTGCATCACACTATTTTCTGCCCTTTCACCCAAAATAAAAGTTCCCTTCTATCCAATTTGGCCATTGTATTCTTCATTCGTTTTTCATTGTCTAAAAAGGTGGATCATAATCACTCGCCTTTTGAAACTAATCATTCTATGTTTTCACTGACTGATTCGCACAGTGAAAACATAGAATGATTAGTTTCAGAGGCGAGTGATTATGAACCACTTGATAAGAGCATAATGGCCAAATTGGATAGAAAGCAGGGCTGGGAGATCGGATCGGATCGGAAATATCGGGTTTTTTGAGGATCGGATCGGATCGGTTTTTTTGGCCTTTTTGGACCGATCCAAGCACCCCTAAGAATGCACTCGGCCACGAATTCAAATTTTAAATTCCCGCCGGCCGTGCCCGATAGGGCGCGGCCGGGAAAAATTTTAGAAAATTTTAATGAACCACCATTCCAAAATTACAAAATTTTCGCCTGCGGCGCTATTTGGTTACCATTTCTCCTGCAAGAATTTTGAATATTTTTATATGAAAATCGCGAAATCGAATAATTTTTGTACCAAACCGGGAAAAATTGAAAAATTTTCGCCTGCGGCGCTGTTTTTTCGTTCTTTCTCCATTGGTTTTCGACAGTGATTGTCGTTTTTAGAAACAAGCTCAAAATTAGTACTGTTAGTTTCTAAAAACGACAATCACTGTCGAAAATTTTGTAATTTTGGAATGGTGGTTCATTAAAATTTTCTAAAATTTTTCCCGGCCGCGCCCTATCGGGCACGGCCGGCGGGAATTTAAAATTTGAATTCGTGGCCGAGTGCATTCTTAGGGGTGCTTGGATCGGTCCAAAAAGGCCAAAAAAAGTGGGTCAAATTTGCAATTTTTTGATAAAATATGCCAAAATTTATGTTTTTTTTATGAATTTGTACAATTGTACTACTTTTACCTAATTTGAAAATAACAGGAATAAATAGCGCCGCAGGCGAAAATTTTTCAATTTTTGGCGTTTTAAGCTCAAAATTAGTACTGTTAAAAACGCCAAAAATTGAAAAATTTTCGCATGCGGCGCTGGTTTTCCTGTATTTATTCCTGTTAGTTTAAAATTAGGTAAAAGTAGTACAATTGTACAAATTCATAAAAAAAACATAAATTTTGGCATATTTTATCAAAAAATTGCAAATTTGACCCACTTTTGGGCATAAATAGCAAACTTAGATGATTTGGGAAAAATTTTGAAAAACAGCCAAATTTGGTGAAAAATTTTGGTTCGGATCGGATCGGAAATATCGGGTTTTTTGGGGATCCGATCGGATCGGGTTGGCGGTCACCAGGTATCGGATCGGATCGGACCCGCGATCAAAGTTCCCAGCCCTGATAGAAAGGAACTTTTGGATTGGGGTAAAAAGACAGAAAATAATGTGATGCAGGTTGTGTAAGCACAATTATCTCCCTTCATGCACACCCGATTAAAGGCCCCCTCCTTAACGATGAAAGACGAAAAGGGCCTTTAAGGGGTTTGACTGTATAAGCACGTCATAATCACGTATATCATTTCAGATATTCGACAACTGGCAGAAAATTTCTGACAAAGGATTAACCGTAAACCCACCCGAAAACCTCGAACCACGTGATAAATTTAGTCTAAATGGTTATGCAAGAATAATGCCCTGCCATATGAACAGTGTGTTTAAAAATGATGACAATTCCGTAAAGAACGCGTCGGACGATTATTGGTCAAATGATGCCATAAATAGACAAATTGCGGATGGAAAGGCGGGAAATTTTAATTTCTTTCCTTATGCAGATTCAAGTATGGATTATATAACGCTTTTGAATAAGAATTCGTGTGGACCTGATACCTTCCGATCAGTGGCGCACCCAGGATTTTTTTTTGGGAGGGGATACGTTTTAGTGCAAATGGCCATTTGGGGGGTACGGATTTTGGGTTATGGGTAATTTTCGGGTTTTGGGGGGGGGTACCGGACCAAATTTTTGCCCAAATTTGCACTGATTTACATAGAAAATTTGAATTTTTCCCATTTTTGGGGGGATACGTACCCCCGGTACCCCCCCTGGGTGCGCCAGTGCTTCCGATCCAATTTGTTGGGCAGTCTTGAGTATTTCTTTATGTCATATGTCTGCCTTCCCTCCTGCCTAGCGTCGTGTGCTATGACCGAAGCGTGCGCCACTCACTCGCTCAGCAAAGGTCTGTGGCTCGTACGCCAGTCATTGCTGTCTGGCTTTTGTCCGGCCGAGACGCAAATATTTTTCGTATTCGCCGTTTTAGGGGTCCCGAATTCAGAAACAATATTATTTTTATCCTCATATGTGTACGTTGCCCCATAAATACCGCAAACGACATGGACCTACTCGTTAATATATTGTCGTTCTTCAATAAATACAGCCTTCTTTTCAACTTTCAGTATCTGTTCACCACGCCACGAAACACCACGACATTGTCGGCAAAGTTGGTGCGGTCATCGGAAGTTTAACACCTTGGGTAAATATTGCAGAATAAAAGCTTTCTGTTAGGCCGTCCGTGTGCCTAGCTGACTTTACTGGTGACTGATCCATAAATTATAGGTGGAAGTGTTATGCCTAATGAATGGAGCCGAGCATTTGTTCACTGTGGACTACCAAAAGGTTGATATTGGCCATCCCAACGTGTCTTTCATCCACGCACTTGACTTAGTCAAAGGAAGGGATATGTAAGCCTATTTGTAACATTGAATTTGAAAAATCATTTATGTCAATAAATTTGTTTTCTTAATATTCAAATAGTGACCCTTTTTTAATTTTGATAAATTATTATAGAAAAATTTAATACGAAGGACATACTAAACTGTTGCAAAATTTTAGCCCGTTCCCCAAAATGGCACTATCGCGCATGTCTGCTAACCTCAGCAGTCTGTAAAAATATTTTTATCGGATGCAGCACATCCGACAACCATGTTCTGATGCGATTTCACTTGATATTCAAGAAGTGTAAAAAATATTGAATTTTTCAAATCTGTTGTTGCAAAATTTTGTATGCAAAAACAATCCTTTTGTATATAGACGTTTATTTTTTAAATTCAACCAACTTTATAAATGACCTTAAAGTATATACTGTAGTTCTTACAGAGGCCGCTCTAATAGCTAGTAGCTTGCTCTGTCACAAGGACTCAAATTAAGAAATTGAGTATCAAAGACTGGATGTCCGAAAAATTCAAAATTTGGGGTTAGCAGTTTTGTACAATTGGGACGGAATAGACTCACCCCGGCGGTTTTCAAGAAACTTTCGCATATTCTTTTAGCTTGCAAAATTGCGCTGAAAATACTGAAAATCATTTTATATAGACTTTCATATCAAATTATACTCAAAAGTTTATATTTTATCATCTCTACCAATTATCTTTTTTTCTCTACCATGGATCTCTAGTTATCTTTATTTCTCTCACTCTGATCTCTAGTTTAGGATAAACACCCTTTTAGTTTAGGCTGACTGGCGCTGGGGCACGCTGACTTTATAGTGATCTAGGTTGCAGACTGTTAGAGAAATGCTCTATCGCATAAGGCATGCATTTCTCTAACAATCCGCAACTTATTTAAAAAAAACTAAAAACGATATCTAAGATAAAGGGTTAGAGAAAAAAGATAAATAGAGATCCGAGGTAGAGAAAAAAACTAAATGATAGAGATTTCTAAAATATAAACTCTTCAGTATAAATCTGATATGAAAATCTTAAAGGTCTGATTAACGAGTCCTAACTTTACGGCAATAACCAAACATTGTCTCAGATTGTGGCCGAAACAGTGTTTGTCGTTTATCCTATGAAAATTGTCTTTTAACCCTTAGTATTTACTTTTTCGCGTTTTTAACGCTAATCAATTAAAGAAAAAAAGATAACTAGAGACCAGGGGTAGAGGAAAAAAGTTAATTGATACAGATTTTAAAATATAAACTTCACTATAAATCTGATATGAAAATCTCTGTATAAAATCCCCCGATAAAACCGTCTTTTTGTGGCTCTAATTTTGATTGTCTTCCACCAAATGTTCAATTGAGTGCTTTTACTTCTATTCTGTTTTCGTTACACCTCTTTTCTCATTCAGGTATTTCGAAGCTTTTGACTTCGTTGTCAGCTATTCGAGTATTGAGCATAGTGGACTTGGTCGATACGGGGATCCTATAGATCCAATCGGCGACCTTCGAGAAATGCAAAAAGTCAGGTGTATATTCAAGCCCGGCGGTTTGTTCTTCTTCTCGGTACCTCATGGATTGGATACAACGGGATTTAATTGCCACCGATCCTATGGCCGAATTCGACTCGCGATGATGTTTGCAGGTATGTTGATGATGTTTACAGGTACACTACTTGGTTTTTTGTCGGAACCAGAAACTTTTCGAATTTGGTTAAGAGTGTGGAGTTTATCGTATTATTACAAGACAAGACCATGGGCCATAAAACCTGTATAGACTAATACTGAACTGAAAATTTTTACAATAAAACAATGTCCAAAAGAAGGTCATATGATTCCCACATTTTTTAGGCTGGGAATCCTATGAGTACCCATTGCGGCCCTTTTTTCGGACCCTATAAAACTCCCAAATAAAGGTTGTTCGGGAGCTTAAGCCTAAGGCAAAGTCTAAGCCTAAGGGTGCGAAATGAAAACTGGTCTCTGTAGTAGGGTGGGAATCCTATTTATACCGGTCAAAAAAGTTCAGTTATGAAAAAAGGTAATTATGTTTCATATGTTCAGGTTTTGAATTGATAAGCGTCTTCAAGTCCGACGAGGGAAAACCGCATGAGATGACATTAGAAGAATTGTACAAAGAACGCGATCCTTACGATTATCCTCACTTAATATGGGTATTGCGAAAAACGAGTAGACTAAATTCGCTTATTGTTATGAAAATAAATAAATATTCTACTTGTTTTGTTCAGCATATGTCTTTTTAAACCAAGCAAAAGAAGATGTTTTGTATTGTAAGACATGATTTAAAAAAGGGCTTGTATTTTAGCATTTTTTTGATGATATATTTAGCGTCCTTTTTTCACTAACTCACAAACTATTTCTCCGAAATTCCAATCTAAAGGACGCTAAGTGTAGATACCGGAAATACAGGGTGTTCAATTTAAATGGCACGATTTCTTTTCCAAATATCTTTTTTGAATTCGCGTTTTAGATATAAGTGTTTATACTCATTTTGTAGCTAAGACTTTACCATTTTGTTTAAAAAAAGATCAGCCCGATCGGCATACAAAAAAGTGGAAAACGGCCTTGCCAAAGGCGAAAAAATTTTTCCCGAAATCCGAGCTCTGCAAAATTGCGGGATTTCCAATTTTTGGCTGTTTTTGACGGCCGTTTGTGCCAATTTTTTGCACCTGGGGGTTTTCAAGTATGCTGATTCCGAATCTGAGGTCAGATTTTAGCTCGAGATTCAAATTTGGCGATTTCTTGGCATTCTGCCCGGATGCGCTATTTTGGCCCAGAAATGGTCAGAAATTGCAGTTTTATGCTGCGATATTGAAAAACTAATTGCAGAATCGAAATCAGCGCATCAAAAAACCCTTAAAACCACTCATTACCAAAAAATGTCCTGAAAATTGTGAAAAAATTGCAATTTTTGGCCAAAAATGGACCAAAAATTTGCGAAAAAATGACGTTTTTTGAGACGATACGTAAAAACTAACAGCAAATTCGTGATCAGCGCATCCGAAAACCGGTAAAAACACACTTCAGAAAAAATTGGATAATTTTTGATTTTTTGGTCACTTTTGGACCATAGGGGGGATGGTTCTTGAAAAAATCAATTTTTTTGAAATTAGGCTAAAATTTTCTGCCGTGTGTGTTTTTAGGGGTTTTCGGATGCGCTGATCACGAATTTGCTGTTAGTTTTTACGTATCGTCTCAAAAAACGTCATTTTTTTGGTACTTTTTGGTCCATTTTTGGCCAAAAATTGCAATTTTTTCACAATTTTCAGGACATTTTTTGGTAATGAGTGGTTTTAAGGGTTTTTTGATGCGCTGATTTCGATTCTGCAATTAGTTTTTCAATATCGCAGCATAAAACTGCAATTTCTGACCATTTCTGGGCCAAAATTGCGCATCCGGGCAGAATGCCAAGAAAACGCCAAAATTGAATCTCGAGCTGAAAACTGACCTCAGATTCGGAATCAGCACACCTGAAAACCCCCAGATGCAAAAAATGGGCACAAACGGCCGTCAAAAACGGCCAAAAATTGGAAATCCCGCAATTTTGCAGAGCTCGGATTTTGGGAATTTTTTTTAAACTTTGGCAACGTCGTTTTCACTTTTTTGTTTGCCGGTCGGGCTGATCTTTTTTTTAAACAAAATGGTAAAGTCTTAGCTACAAAATGAGTATAAACACTTATATCTAAAACGCGAATTCAAAAAAGATATTTGGAAAAGAAATCGTGCCATTTAAATTGAACACCCTGTATTTCGGGCCTCTAAATGGGGAAATACATACTCCTACTTTAACGTCCGTAGGCCAAAACGGACGCTAAACTATGGGCCATAAATTTATGATACCGTATTTCCTCCAATAAGGGCTCTCCCAATATGGGCCCCCTAGACGGACATTGATTTACTAGCTGTACAGGTGGTGACTACGGCACCACGGAGCCTTAGGCTGTTTTCCTGTGGCTTTCTCAGTGAGAAGGGGGATTTGGTGCCTCAGTAGCTTGGAATTTAGCTAAATTTTTACCTCAAATACGGATTCGGAAACTTATAACGGCGCGGAATCCCAGCGATTTGGTACCATTTTCACGTTAAGTCAACGGTGCATCAGAATCCGGGATTCTGAATCCAGACACACAAAAGCTTAGCCCAGAATCGGATTCACCGCATCCGAAACCCCTTGGTACCAAAAATTTCAGTCAGAATCCCGAAAACATGAATTTTCTGGTAGTCTGACATAGGCATCGGCGAGTCCGAGTCCGCTCTCTATGTCTGCACAAGGCCTATACTTAAACCATCGTTTTTGGTTTTCACATAGTATTTCTATCTCTCTTTCAAGCTTGATTTATAAATTACATTTCGAGACGAACACTTTGAGAGTTAACATATGTCACAATAAAATTTCTGATCAAGTGAAAAACCGGCGTAATCTGTGTAATTGTCCACATTCCTTTCTTGTCCATCAAAGCCTAAATTGGTTTGCATTAAAATTTGTATTAAAACTTATAAACAACTATTGAAATCAAATAAGTAAATTGTTTTCCTTCAAATTCAATTTTTGCACTAAACTTTTTTGGATACCAA